>JAFLJL010018749.1:0-15000 GCA_018398815.1 Conus ventricosus | reverse complement strand
TGTAGCTTGATTGAAAAGGGAAAATGTGTTTAGGTAAAGATGGAGAATGGCGATAGAAAGGGAGGATGATGGGGGGGGGGGGGGGGGATGTTATTCATTCCATTTATCAGACAGAAAAGGAAGAAACCATAGGTAGGGCCATACCTCTGTGTTGTTGTGTGTGGTGTGTGTGTGTGTGTTATGCACTACCCTAAATGTAGCAGGCCACCTTGTCAGGATGTTCAATCCAGGGTGACAGACGTTGCAGGAAAAGTGTCAATTTCGTCCGGCTGAAGGAGTGCACAGACATACGTCATTGTGACGTTTTAGCTTGCTTGAGAGGTTTGGTAGAAAAACGCTTCATTATTAACACGACATGACAGATCGTTAGATTATTAACATCGACATGACAGATCGTTAGATTATTAACACGACATGACAGATCGTTAGATTTTAACACGACATGACAGATCGTTTAGAATGTGGGAGAGGCATGGGAAGAGGGGTCACGCCCTTTCAACGGTACACAATATCCGCCACAGTTCGAGACCTACAGCAGCGAACATCCACCACAATGTATTTGGACAGACAGAGGTTATACGCACCTGTCATCTGCACAAGTTATGGACAGACAGGGGTTATACACACATGTCATCTGCCACAAGTCATGGACAGAGGTTATACACATCTGTCATCTGCCACAAGTCATGGACAGACAGATGTTTTACACACCTGTAATCTCCCACAAGTCAGGACAGACGGGGTTATACACATCTGTATCTGCCACAAGTCAGGGACGAGGTTATACACATCTGTCACCTCCCACAAGTATGGAAGACAGATGTTATACAACTGTAATCTGCCCAAGTTGGACAGAAAAGAGTTATACACACATGTAATCTGCCACATGTCATGGCCCAGAAAGGGTTATGAACATGAATCTCCCACATGTCATGGCAGAAAAGGGGTTATCGCACCTTCATCGCACAAGTCATGGAAAAGACGATTATAACACCTGTCATCGCCAAAAGTCAGGACAGACAAGGGTTATACCACCGTCACGCCACAAGTCTGGAAGACACAGTTATACACACCTGTCATCTGCCACAAGTCAGGGACAGACAGAATTATACACACATGTAATTACCACAATCGGACGACGGGGTATACACACCTGTATTTGCCAAAAGTCAGGACAAAAAAAGGGGTTTATACACACCTGTCATCTGTAAAAAAATTTCATGGACAAAAGGGGTTATACAAATGTGATCGCCCATCAGGACAACAGGGGTTATAAAACCCCTGTCACTCCCAAAAAAGTCAAAACAAGGTTATACCACCTGTCATCTCCCCACAATATGGACAGAAAGTTATACACACCTGTCATCTGTCACAAGTCATGGAAGACAGGGTTTATCACCATTAATCTGCCACAAGTCATGGCAGACAAGGTTATACACACCTGTAATCTCCCCAAAAGTCATGGACAGACAGAGGTTTACAACCGTAATCTCCCCAAAAATCTTTGGACAGATAGAGGTTATACACCCCTGTTATCTCCCCAAAAGTCATGGACAGACAGATTTTACACACCTGTAATCGCCCAAGTCAGGGCGCCTGTCTCCCCAAAATCATGTTTTTATCATCGATGAAGGCGTGAGTAAAATTTTAAAAAAAAAACACACAAAAATAAAAAACATAATAGGAAAATAAAAAATGAATAAAAAATGAATGGCGCATAAAAGAGAAAAGGGAAAATAGTAAATGAAAAAGTGCTAAAACAGAAAGAAAGAAAGAAAAACTCCCTCGTCCTCCCCCTTTCCTCCGCTGTCATTTTCTTCCCCCCATCCTCACCCTCCTACTCCCCCCCCCCCCCCCCCCTCTCCCCCCTGTTTCCCCCTTCAAATGGTGGGGAAACAATGCACTTTCCCCCGCCCCCCCACTCTGTTTGTCTGTCTCCCCCTTTCCTCTCTGTACACAGACAAGTACACATTTATGAAAACAATTATTTTTACACATAATACAAAGAGCAGACAGACAGACAGACGATAGAGACAGAGACGGGGGGGGGGGGGGGGGGGGGGATTGAACAAAAAAAAATAAGTCCCCAAAATATTCTGAACTTGAAGAAAAAAGGTGGGCAAAACAAACAAAAAAACACAGTTCATCTATCTGTGTACCTGTCTATCAATTACATAAAGTCCTCTATTGTGTCCCTATTATCAATTTTTCTATTATCAAATCTTGGTGTCACACTTTAAAATGCCCCTCTATTTTTACCGTCTATCAATTTCCTCATTCACTCAAATACTTGGATGTCACACGAGAACCCCACTGTTCCCCCCATTTCCTATTTTTGATGTTACACGTGACACCTGTTTCCCACTTCTCATACCTTGGATGTCACACGATGACTCACTTTTCCCCCCACTTTCATCCCTTTGGGATGTCACAGAGCATCATGTTCACCCCACTTCTTACTTTTGATGTCCCCCCCCTTGCATCCTGTTTCCCCCACCTCATACCTTGGATGTACCGATGAATCACGTTCTCCCCCCTTCTCATATTTTTGATGTCCACGATGACATCCTGTTCCCCCACTTCTCTCCTTTGGGTGCCACGTGAATCATGTTCTCCCCCTTTCATCCCTTTGGTGTCACACGATGAATCACTGTTCCCCCACTTCTCATCCCTTGGATGCACACATGAATCCTGTTCTCCCCACTTCTCATCCCTTTGAGTCACACGTGACATCACGTTCTCCCCACTTCCAACGGGATTACACAAATCACTGTTCCCCCACTTCTCATACCTTGGAGTCACACGATGACACACTTTTCCCCCCACTTCTCATCCCTTTGGGATGCACACGAAAAATCACTTTTTCACCCAATTTCATCCCTTTTGGATGTCACACAAGACTCATGTTTCCCCACTTCTCTACCTTGGGTGCACCGATGACATCACTGTTCCCCACTTCTCATCCTTTGGGATGTCCCCGAGGGACAATGTTCTCCCCATTTCTCACACTTGGAGTCCACGAGACTTTCATGTTCCCCCCAACTTTCATACCTTGGATGTCCACATGACACCCTGTTCTCCCCACTTCTCATACCTTGGTGTACCGATGACACACTGTTCCCCCCACTTCCATCCCGGGGATGTCACACGATGCATCACTTTTCTCCCCACTTCTCACCCCTTTGGGAGGTCACACGATAACGTCCTGTTCCCCCCACTTTCACATTTGGGATGTCACACGATACGTCATGTTCTCCCCACTTCCACCCTTTTTTTTTTCGTGGGGGGGGTGGGCGTTCTCTCCGATTTTCCCAATGTTCGTTGTACGTGACGGTTGTCCTTTCCCAATGTTCGTTGTACGTGACGGATTGTTTTTTCCCCCAATTTCGTTGTCACTGACGGGTTTCCTTTCCCCCAAATTTCGTTGTCACGTGACAGGAGCCCTTTCCTCCAATGTTCGTTGCCCCGTGAAAAATTGCCCTTTTCCCCCAATGTTCGTTGTCACGTACAGGATTGCCTTTCTCCAAGTTCGTTGTCACTGACAGGATTGCCTTTCCTCCAATGTTAAAACTGTTGTTTTTTTTGGGGGATGATATTTCTCTCCAATCCCCAAATATTTCGTAAAGGGAACCCTTTTCTCATTTTTCAATGTTGTTACTTGATCACCATTTAAAACACTGAAGTGGAGGGATTTCGGGGATTTGTTTTTGTGTAGAGGAAGGGGAAAGAAATGAAATGAAAATGGGTTTATTCATTATATGGCCATACCCCTTATGAAGGGGAAATGGGCATTCAACAAATTTAAGAAAAAGAAAATGTACTAAATGTACCATACCAACCCTTAAGAAACAAATCAAACTGGCTAAAACATAATAAATCTCTTTTTAAAGGGGTATAAAAAAAAAAGACTAACATTTTTTACTACATTTGTTGGAGAAGCATCGCATACACAAGCGGAAGAACAGGGGTGCTTATAAAATTTTTCTGGAAAAAACTTGAGAAGAGAAAAAAGAGAGGAGAGAGGGGAGAGAGAGGGAGGAGAGAGAGAGAGATGGGGGAGAAGAAGAGATGATGTTTCTCATAGCCCCCGCGCAAAGGGGGTACAGGGCTGTGGTGTTGTGTGGAGTGAAACCCTGGAAAGTCGGGCATCAGGTGGCCAGATGTGAAGTTATGAAAAAAAAAATTTATCTGAACGCTTGTTTTTTTTTCCCGGGGTTTATCATCTCATCATCTCATCATCTCATCATCATCATCATCATCTCATCATCATCATCATTTTCAACATTGTCTTCTTCTTCTTCTTTTCTTTTTTCTTTTTTCTTCTTCTTCTTTTCTTTTGTTTTCGTTCTTCTTGTCGTCTCTTATGGGGGGTGAGATTATCTCTCAGCATTATTCAATTTTATTTTTTTGTTTTTTGGTGTTGTTATCACCCGCATCATTATCATTATTCTTTCCTTTTCCCTCTTTTTGCTTTTCGGGGTTAAATATTGTAAATAAAAACAAACGACCGAGCAAAAAGAATGCAATTCAATGAAAAGTGATTACAGGGTGTGAAAAATGTGTAATGGAGGTTTTGTGCTGGTTTTTGGCACACGCGCCGGTGTGTGTGTGCCGCCGTTGTTTTGCGTGTGTGTGTGTGTGTGTGTGTGTGTGTGTGTGTGTGTGTGTGTGTGTGTGTGGTGTGTGGCGTGTGTGTGTGCGTGTGGTGTGTGTGTGCCACGTGCTTGCGTGGTGCTGCGTCGTGCTGGGTGTGTGTGTGGTGTGTGGTTGTTTTGTGTTTGTGTGTGTGTTGTGTGTGTGTTGGCGCACGCTCTTTTTCTCTCTTCTTCTCTCTCTCTCTCTTCTCTCTCTCTCTTGTCTCTTCTCTCTTCCTCTCTCTCTCTCTCTCCTCTCTCTCTCTTCGCGCGCGGCGCGCGCATGTGTGTGTTTCCTTTCTAAGTTTAGCAGCCAGTGTCCCCAACAAGATCAAACCCCAGCACCCCCCACCCCCCAAACCCAAACACCACCACAACAACTCAACGCCCAAACCCGGCCCCGCCCCACCAGCAGAAATTTGCCTCACCCTTCTCCAAGACCCCACGACAACACAACTGCAGCGACAGTTCAGCAAAAGGCGCAGCAGCAAGCCTTGAGGGGGTTGGGGGCTTCCATCTTGCAGGCGGCCTCCACAGCGACAGAGTCAGGCGGGAAGCGGATCCCCCGGTGGCCACCTACCCGGGGAGAGGGGCTCGGCCCAAACCCCCCGCCCCCCGCCCCTCCCCCAGGCAGACGGGGCCCCTACCACCGCCATTATTTCCCTTCCCCTGCCGCGTGCCGAAAGGGAAAACCACAGGGGCAAAGATTCCGTTTTTCCCGGGGCACGCAAAAAACAGGAAATTTTAGAATTTCCGGTGAGCCCTTCCCAAAAGCACACCCAAAATCTGCAACTTCGTACGTGCCTTCACCACCTGCCGTGACAGCTGGCCCCTTTTGGAGGTTCCAGTGTTTCAGATCGGTTCCCCCGGGGTGGTGACTCCCCCCCGGTCAGCACGCTTTCGGCACCCGCCGCCCCCCTGAAGTGATCGCGTCACGCAGCCCCCGAGGGGTGGCTCGGATGCCGTACCCCTACAACGGTGCCTTGGGAACTGCGCCGGGAATGAGAGCCCCCGACCTCGTAAATCTCGTCAGTCATCCCAGGATACATACCTGCGTTTCCCTTCGGTCATTTTCCCCAAAAACCACCGTCGAGTGGGTGGGGGTGGGGGTGGGGGGGGGGGTCAGTTTCTGTGGGAAGGGAAAAGGTGGGGGTGGTGAAGGTCTTCGGTGGGTTCCGGACCCCGCTCAGTCCTGTTAACGGCGTGGGCCAAACAGGGGGCCTGGATGTTGGGGAAGTTGTCACACAGACGTTGCCCCCACCCCCTACAGCGGCCCGAGGGTTTACTTTCCCCGTGCCCCGTCCCCCCTCCCACCCCAAAACCCTCCCCCCCGATCCCCAAAAGTCACAAAAAGGGCAAAAGATACCCTGACGGGCGCAACATCACCCGCCCCGGATCGGGAAGAGAACCATCGCCCCCGTCGCGATGCCCAGTCACTGGCTGCAACGCCACCTTGGGGGCGGATGTTTTGTTGCCATGGCGCCATGGGAGGGAGAGGGAGGCTGCCCAAACCAACCCGTCGAAGTTTCCACAGAGCGCCCCCGGACCTCCCGCCCTCCCCTTTTCCCCTGGTCATCACCCCCCCGATGATGTCATCGGCCCCCAAAGGGAACTCACGCCCCGAGCACTCTGTGGGGGGGGATCCCAATTGCGGCAGCCCCACAGAACAAACTGCCAACTTTCTGAACACCGGGCCCCCAAACCCCAGCGCCCTCACCACCACCCACCCATCCTCAACAAAAACTTTCACCGCGACGACCACCCCTACCATTCCGACCACCCCTCCCCGAAAAAAAGCGCTGGGCTGCTCTACTTTTTCCCCTGTCTTCCCGGGAACGTGATCCAACATTCCTTTCCCCGGGATGCGGAGTCTTTTGCAACGTGATCTCTGCCACTGTAGGCAAGGGGACACGGACATGTCCAAAAAAACAGTTCAAAAGGCCCTTACGACACCGACCCCTTTCCCTTTGATTACGTCATCGTAACCCCACAACCGCTACCCGGGGCATACGGCTGAGGATGGCGGACGACCGTTTAGTGGAAAAAACTGCTGCCGGGTATTGACAGGCACGGGATATGACTCATTTCCCGCGGGGCAGGTTCCGGCCTCGTTCCCGTGTTGCAGTTCGATTGGATGTTTGACGAGGGAACTGTGCCCACTACTGCCACCGAGGCCGTTGATATTGTTCTAGCGAAGTATGGTCGAACAGCAACGACAACAACAACTACAACGACAGCGACAACCACAACCACAACCCAAACGCCTGGACCTCCTTTCAAAATCCAACGTCGCCACACCTCAATGTCAGGAATCGATGCAGGGTCTGCTCCGCCTGCCGGCCAGCAAGCGGCCACCCAGCGGCTGATCCAAATCCTGAAAACTATGTCTGGGACAAACACCCAGGTGAAGGTCGGTGAGTCCCCCAACCTGACCAACAATGCCCCCCATACCGCTCCCACACCTTCAGTCGACAGGTTTGTCACGGCCACTCCACACTTCACGGACCTCAGTCACGTTCCTGTGACGGTCACGGAAGACCAGGCAACTGCTGGATCCGACCCATCCCCGGCCGTCAATCCTCCACACGGTTCTAGCTTCCACCCATCCCCGGCCGTCAATCCTCCACACGGTCCCAGCTTCCACCCATCCCCGGCCGTCAATCCTCCACACGGTTCTAGCTTCCACCCATCCCCGGCCGTCAATCCTCCACACGGTTCTAGCTTCCACCCATCCCCGGACGTCAATCCTCCACACGGTTCTAGCTTCCACCCATCCCCGGACGTCAATCCTCCACACGGTTCTAGCTTCCACCCATCCCCGGCCGTCAATCCTCCACACGTCCCAGCTTCCACCCATCCCCGGACGTCAATCCTCCACACGGTCCCAGCTTCCACCCATCCCCGGCCGTCAATCCTCCACACGGTCCCAGCTTCCACCCATCCCCGGCCGTCAATCCTCCACACAGTCCCAGCTTCCAAAGTGACTCAGTAATGAACCAAACCCAGGACGCCTTCGTTCCCCCCGTTCCCATCGCTTCAGCCAACGTCATGGCTACAGCTCCAGCAGCAGACCATGCTGGTCTTAGTTCTGGGACGGCGAAAGAAGCTATCCAAACAGTTGATGGCAGTTCAGAACTGACCCCCCCACCGATGTCTGGTCTGGGTCCGCGGCAGACGACACCGGAAATGCCGTTTGTGAACGCAGGTCGGAATCCTCCCGTTAACAGTCACGGCACGAACTCAGCGAGTGACGCGTTGCCTCCACCGGCCCATTCTGACCGTCTTGTTGACGTCACCACTCCTGCTGGGTCTTCGCCGCACAGGAGCCATACGCCAGCGCAGTCTGTCGTCGTCAACACAACTCCCAGACTCTTACCAGCCAAACTGTCTTCTCTGGATTACCTGTTCGGCTCTAACTCTCCGAGCAATCCCTTGTCGGGGTTTTTTGGCTCTTTGTTCACCGACACGAACTATCCCGGCGTGCTGGCGCTGGGTGGCCAACAAGGGGGGTTCTGGAACCAACAGTTTGGCAGCGGTCTGTCCAGAGGATGGCCTGCCTCAAACCCTGTTCCGAATCGCCAGGTCCTCAGGCAAGCGACGCCGCCACCACACCTGGGCCTCAGAGCCTGACTGTGTCTCTGTCTCCTCCCCTCGGGGATTCAGCTGATCACCTGGTTCCATCTGAGACAGGTGAGGCCAGAGCAACACAGGTACCCCGAAACGTGGCTGTCCCAGAATCTCCTCTGTCCTCCCCTAACATTTTATCAGGTGATAAAGTGAGGCCTCAGATAGAGCAAGTAAACTCAACACCTGTGTCCCAGAGAGTGGCGATCACCGGTTCTCCTCTTTCTCCTCCCAACAGTAGATCAGATGATCTCCTGATCTTGCCTGGGACAGAGGATTCTAGACCAACACCTGTACCTCAGAAAGTCGTTGTCTCCAGTTCCCCTGGGTCTCCTCCACACCTTGGACCAAGTGATTATGCAAAACCTGCTACAGGTGAAGTCAGATCAACACCTATACCCCAGAACGTGGTTGTACCTAGTTCTGCTTCATCTCCTCCCCACACTGGACCAGGGAATGACATCAAACCTGCAGCAGGTGAAGTCAGATCAACACCTGTACCCCAAAACGTCGCAGTACCCAGTTCTCCTTTGTCTTCTCCTCATACTGGATTAGATCACATAAAACCTGCAACAGGTGAAGTCATGCCAACACCTATACCCCAGAATGTGGCAGTACCCAGTTCTTCTCTTACGGGCACTGGATCAGGGAATGACATAAAGCCTCCAACAGGTAAAGTCAGATCAACACCTCTACCCCAGGACGTGGCTGTACCCAGTTCTCCTCCTTCTCTTCCCCACACTGGGCCAGGGGATCACATAAAGCCTCCGACAAGTGAAGTCAGATCAACACCTGTTCCAAACAAAGTACCCGTCTCAAATTCACCTTTGTCTCCTTCCCACACTGTGTCAGGGAATGGCTTACAACCCGCAACAGGTGACCTTAGACCAACACCTGTACCCCAGGACGTGGCAGTGCCTCCTTCTCCTCCCCTCACTGGACCAGGGGATCACTTACAGCCTCCAACAGGTGAAGTCAGACCAACACCTGTACCCCACAATGTGGCGGTGCCTCTTTCTCCTCCTCATCCTCCCTACACGGGATCAGCGAATCATATTCTCCTCCCTCAGCCCTCCAATTCCATCCCCACAACCACCACCGCTCCACCCTCTGCACCGCTTCCCACCTTCCATCAACAAGCCCTGAATGTGGGTGTGCCTTTAGGATCTGACAACACAGTGCTCGCTCCTGCTCATTCTCCGGGTCTCAGACCTCTCGAGGCTAATCCGTGGAATGGAACGCCGTTGTCTCCCTTTGCTTCTGAGCAGACGATAGGTTCGTTCCTCGTGCGCCGGAAGAGAAGATGCTACCGAAAACCCTCAACTCGTTTGTCAGTCAGCAACAGCAGCAGCCAGCGATACCTGTCTCACCCCAACATCAGCAACAGCAGCAGCCAGCGATACCTGTCTCACCCCAACATCAGCAACAGCAGCAGCCAACGACACCTGTCTCACCCCAACATCAGCAACAGCAGCAGCAGCCAGCGATACCTGTCTCACCCCAACATCAGCAACAGCAGCAACCAGCGATACCTGTCTCACCCCAACATCAGCAACAGCACAGCCAGCAATACCTGTCTCACCCCAACATCAGCAACAGCAGCAGCCAGGGATACCTGTCTCACCCCAACTTGGACTGGCGAGGAAAGAGGCGTTGTCTCCTGTTCAGAATGTTCCAGGTACTGTGCAAGGAACGTCACCACTAAAACGTCATCCTGGACCCAACAGGAGTCCGTCAGGAAGGAATCATCCAGACGGACACATTTCTCCGGCACTCCTCACTCCAGTACAGGTCGGAGGTCAGAAGGTCACCATGAATCGGAATGTCCCGGACATCCGGTCTCACATGATGGGCATCGTGGATCTGAACGTCCAACCCACAGCTATACAGCAGGCCCAGAATCCGCCGGCGTCTCTCTCAGGACAAGTGGACCCTGCAACTGTTGGGTGGAAAGGGAGTGCATCCATGACGGACATCCTCAGGCCAAATACCGTACTGATGACAGCCCAAGCCAATCCTCCAACATCCACCAACCACCTGCATGGAACCCTGGGATTCACAGCTGCCATCACGTGTTCGCCCCCTCACACCAACATCACTCCAAAGAATGACGTCACGTGGTCATGGCCACATCCGCACCTCACGGACGCAATACTCAAGACACCATCACACCCCATGACTGCGCCCACCAACCGACCACCCCGATACCGACCTGACAAGCGACACTCATTCCTGCCTGGTTGAGCCAACTCCCAACCACACTCCACCACCACCACCACTCCACACCCTGGCCCCTTGTTCCGTCACCACCGCGTCAAGTGTGGCCCATCCGAGTCCACAGCTGGCGGGCTGGTGAATCAAGTTGACTCACCAGGCCGCTGTGACCTCAGCATTGTCGCGTACTGCTGCACTAGGCCAACGTCTCTCGGCCCAAGAGGGCGCCAGGGTCAGGCGTGATGACAACCACCCCCACACCACGGCACTGTGTCAGACAACCAGGCCAACCACAGGTGAGCAAGGAGGAGCAGGAAAAGGAGGCGGATTGAGGGTGAGGGCGAGGACGGGGCGAAGTGGTGGTGAGGCAGTGGTGAGTGACAATGATGGGGGCGCAAGTGTGAGGTGAGGCGAATGATGAGGGTGAGGCGAGGCGGGGCGAGTGTGTAGGGTGAGGCAAGGTGTGAGGGTGAGGGCGAGGGCGGGCGAAGTGGTGAGGTAGGGCAGGTCGGGCGCAAGTGGTAGGGTGATGGGCGAGGGCGCGGGCGGCCCGAAGTGGTGAGGTAGGGCGAGCAAGTGGAGGGTGAGGCAACTGATCAGGGTGAGGCGAGGCAAGGTGGTGAGGTGAGGCGACTGATCAGGGTGAGGGCGAGGCAAGGTGGTGAGGGTGAGGCGAATGATGAGGTGAGGCGAGGCAAGGTGGTGAGGTGAGGCGAATGATGAGGGTGAGGGCGAGGCAAGGTGGTAGGGGTGAGGCGAATGATGAGGGTGAGGGCGAGCAAAGTGGTAAGGTGAGGCGAATGATGAGGGTGAGGGCGAGGCAAGGTGGTAAGGGTGAGGCGAATGATGAGGGTGAGGCGAGGCAAGGTGTGAGGTTGAGGCAAGGTGAGGGTGAGGGCAAAGGGTGAGGTGAGGGCAAAGAGGTGAGGGTGGCAAAGTGGTGAGGGTGAGGCAAAGAGGTGAGGGTGAGGGCAAAGTGGTGAGGGTGAGGGCAAAGGGAGGGTGAGGGCAAAGTGGTAAGGGTGAGGGCAAAAGGTGAGGGTGAGGCAAAGTGTGAGGTGAGGCAAAGGGTGAGGGGAGGCAAGAGGTGAGGGTGAGGGTGAGGGCAAAGTGGTGAGGTGAGGGCAAAGAGGTAGGTGAGGGTGAGGGCAAAGTGGTGAGGGTGAGGGCAAGAGGTGAGGGTGAGGGTGAGGGCACAAGTGGTGAGGGTGAGGGCAAAGAGGTGAGGGTGAGGACAAAGTGGTGAGGGAGGGCAAAGTGTGAGGGTGAGGGCAAAGTGGGGGAAGGGTGAGGGTGAGGGCAAAGTGGTGAGGTGAGGGCAAAGAGGTGAGGGTGAGGGTGAGGGCAAGTGGTGAGGGTGAGGGCAAAGAGTGAGGGTGAAGCAAAGTGGTGAGGTGAGGCAAAGTGGTGAGGCTAAGGGCAAAGTGGTGGGTGAGGGTGAGGCAAAGAGGTGAGGGTGAGGGCAAAGAGGTGAGGGTGAGGGCAAAGTGGAGGTGAGGGCAAAGTGGTGAGGGTGAGGGTGAGAGGCACAGAGGATGAGGGTGAGGCAAAGAGGTGAGGGTGAGGGCAAAGTGGTGAGGGTGAGGCAAAAAGGTGAGGTGGGGGCAAAGTGGTGAGGTGAGGGCAAAAAGGTGAGGGTGAGGGCAAAGAGTGAGGGTGAGGGTGAGGGCAAAAGGTGAGGGAGGGCAAAGTGGTGAGGTGAGGGCAAAGGTAGGGAGAGGGTGAGGGCAAAGTGGTGAGGGTGAGGGTGAGGGCAAAGGTGAGGTTGAGGGTGAGGGCAAAGTGGTGGGGGTTGAGGCAAAAGGTGAGGGTGAGGCAAAGTGGTGAGGTGAGGGTGAGGGCAAAGTGGTGAGGTGAGGTGAGGCAAGTGGTGAGGTGGGGTGGGGAGGGTGAGGGCAAAGTGGTCAGGGTGAGGGCAAAGGGGGGTGAGGGTGAGGGCAAAGTGGTGAGGTGAGGGCAAATGGTGAGGTGAGGTGAGGGCAAAGTAGTGAGGGTGAGGGTGAGGGCAAAGTGGTGAGGGTGAGGGCAAAGTGGTGAGGGTGAGGGCAAAGTGGTGAGGGTGAGGGTGAGGGCAAAGTGGTGAGGGTGAGGGCAAAGAGGTGAGAGTGAGGGCAAAGTGGTGGGTGAGGGCAAAGTGGTGAGGGTGAGGGTGTGGGCAAAGAGGTGACGGTGAGGCAAAGAGGTGAGGGTAAGGGCAAAGTGGTGAGGGCGAGGCAAAGTGGTGAGGTGAAGGTGAGGGCAAAGTGGTGAGGGTGAGGGTGAAGCAGGTCAAAAGTATGGGATACATGATAGGATTTAGATGGGGCAAGGAGGAGGAACAAAAAAGGGGAGGCAGATTGGGAAGTGATGAGGCATGGAAAAAGAAAAGGCTCTAGTTGAGGAAGTGAATGAGGCATGGAATAAGAATAGGCTCTAGGTTGAGGATGTGATGAGGAAATGGAATAAGAAAAGGCTAATAGGTTGAGGATGTGTGAGGCATGGAATAAGAATAGGCTCTAGGTTGAGGAAGTGAATGAGGCATGAATAAGAATAGGCTCTAGGTTGAGGATGTGTATGAGGCATGGAATAAGAATAGGCTATAGGTTGAGGATGTGGATGAGGCATGGAATAAGAATAGGCTGTAGTTGAGGATGGGATGAGGCATGGAATGAGAATAGGCTGTAGTTGAGGAAGTGGATGAGGCATGGAATAAGAAAAGGCTCAGGTTGAGGAAGTGGATGAGGCATGGAATAGAATAGGCTCTACGTTGAGGATGTGGATGAGGCATGGAATAAGAAAAGGCTGTAGTTGAGGATGTGGATGAGGCATGAATAAGAATAGGCTGTAAGTTGAGAAGTGGATGAGGCATGGAAATAAGAAAAGGCTCTAGTTTGAGGATGTGGATGAGCATGGAATAAGAAAAGGCATCTAGTTGAGGATGTGGATGAGGCATGGAATAAGAATGGCGTAGGTTGAGGATGTGGATGAGGCATGGGATAAGAAAAGGCGTAGGTTGAGGATGTGGAAGAGGCATGGAATAAGAAAAGGCTCTAGGTTGAGGATGTGGATGAGGCATGAATAAGAATAGGCTTAGGTTGAGGATGTGGATGAGGCATGGAATAGAATAGGCTGTAGGTTGAGGAAGTGGATGAGGCATGAATAAGAATAGGCTCTAGGTTGAGGATGTGGATGAGGCATGGAATAAGAATAGGCTGTAGGTTGAGGATGTGTGAGGCATGGAATAAGAATAGGCTCTAGTTGAGGATGTGGATGAGGCATGGAATAAGAATAGGCTGTAGGTTGAGGATGTGTGAGGCATGGAATAAGAATAGGCTCTAGGTTGAGGATGTGGATGAGGCATGGAATAAGAATAGGCTCTAGGTTGAGGATGTGGATGAGGCATGGAATAACAATAGGCTGTAGGTTGAGAGTGGATGAGGCATGGAATAAGAATAGGCTCTAGGTTGAGGATGTGGATGAGGCATGGAATAAGAATAGGCTGTAGGTTGAGGATGTGTGAGGCATGGAATAAGAATAGGCTATAGGTTGAGGAAGTGGATGAGGCATGGAATAAGAATAGGCTGTAGGTTGAGAAGTGGATGAGGCATGGATAAGAAAAGGCTCTATGTTGAGGATGTGGAGGGGGCATGGAATAAGAATAGGCTGTAGGTTGAGGATGTGGATGAGGCATGAAATAAAATAGGCTGTAGGTTGAGGAAGTGGATGAGGCATGGAATAAGAAAAGGCTCTATGTTGAGGATGTGGAGGGGGCATGGAATAAGAATAGGCTGTAGGTTGAGGATTGGATGAGGCATGAAATAAAAATAGGCTGTAGGTTGAGGAAGTGGATGAGGCATGGAATAAGAATAGGCTGTAGTTGAGGATGTGGATGAGGCATGGAATAAGAATAGGCTGCAGGTTGAGGATGTGGAGGGGCATAGAATAAGAATAGGCTCTAGGTTGAGGATGGATGAGGCATGGAACAAGAATAGGCTGTAGGTTGAGGAAGTGGATGAGGCATGGATAAGAAAAGGCTGTAGATTGAGGATGTGGATGAGGCACGGAATAAGAATAGGCTGTAGTTGAGGATGTGGATGAGGCACGGAATAAAAATAGGCTGTAGGTTGAGGATGTGGAGGGGCACGGAATAAGAAAAGGCTGTAGGTTGAGGAAGTGGATGAGGCATGGAATAAGAATAGGCTGTAGGTTGAGGATGTGGATCGAATAAAAAGAGGAATATAATCTAAAGGATGTAAATGGGACACAGAAAAGGAGTGTGGCATGGATTGATATAGATGGGGTACGTAAGAGAAATATGGGAGAAATTAAGAATAACAATGGGCATAGAAGGGGAAAATGAGAAAATACGTGGCAAGGATGAGCGAAATTTAAAAGAAGAAGACTAAGGTTACAGGTGGAGCAGTGAAAACGAAAAGTAGAAATATTCAGGATATATATGAGACGGAGAACATTCGCGGAAGATATAGATGTTGAAAGGCAAAGGAACTTGATTCAAGCGACGAATAGGGAAAGGAAGATGACTAAGATC
>JAFLJL010018748.1:63602-94452 GCA_018398815.1 Conus ventricosus | reverse complement strand
CAGCGGACGAAAGGCCTAGGAGCAGGCGATACATATAGATCTGCCTTCGAGAGGGATTACGATGGTTCCCTCATGCAGCTAGCGAAGGGTTTTCATATTTATGACATACGTTTTCCATTTTCTTCATCTTCAACATTCCCCCCCACCCCCTTTTTTTCAGATTTCAAATCTTTGTCACGTCATTACCATAATGATGGAAGAATTGTTAACTGCACTTGTTTTCCTCAACTACTTCATTGTTCAGCATTATATTGTTTGGTCAATCAGTGGGCGATTGCATCTCTTAGGAGATCCAAGTAAAGGTTGTTCTGCACAATTCTTAGCCGCTGACAATGCTTGGGTTATTGAACAGCAGAGCTGACCACTCAGACTGTTCCATATCTTTTGATCTCCCTTGCATCCTTAAATGGATCCTCAAGCAAAGGCTCAGAGATTGTCCCCTACATTTTATACTGTTTGCATAATGTTTTTAGTTTTTCAGCCACTTTTTTCCTCTCCACACTTTCATTTTGTTTTAGTCTACTACCTTTCGCTGGCAGCTTTGGGGGTGCTGTTGTATTCTTTTTGAACCCTTGGTGGTGAGAACACCACACAATTACGGACTGTGGTGTGTCCGACGCCAAGAGCACCGACACATTCAGCCGTGTCTCCCTGATGAGTCCGATCCAGCGGATGAAAGGCCTAGGAGCAGGCGATACATACAGATCTGCCTTTGAGAGGGATTGTGATGGTTCCCTCATGCAGCTACTGAAGGGTTTTCATATTTATAATATACGTTTTCCCATTTTCTTCATCTTCAACCACCTCCCCTTTAAAAAAAAAAAAAAATTTCAAATCTTTGTCACATCATTAGCATAATGATGTAAGAATTGTTAACCTGCACTTGTTTTCCCCCACTACTTCATTGTTCAGCATCTTTTTCACCTTTTAACACACATACACTGACACCCTACCCATCCCCCTTCTTCTCTCCCCACATATACACTATACATACAATCACCTTTTCACTTTTCCCCTAGCCCCAAAATCCGTGTGGTACGATTTTTTTTTTATACTTGAACACCGGTTGTTGCACAGCACAGCACGCGCCCGCCATGTCGTGCCTGACAGACACACAGATACTTGTCATTTGGCACTTTAAAGGACTTATGTCTCATATCCTAGAGTGGACTCTTTAATCGCTTGGATAATTGATAAAATAATGTCATATTCTTGCAAAGCACGGCTGACATGACTTGTTAATGAGGTTTCTTTTACAAAATTCAACAAAAAGTGAAACAACTTTTTTCAGTCATTGTGCGGACATTACCATACGCACGTGTGTCCTTGGAAAAATGAAATGACACACAGTACACACACAAACTTTTCTGGCACTTCAAAGGACTTAAGCAATATGCCTTCTACAGGCCTTTCAGCCAAGTTAATTGATAAAATAATGGCATGACACGCAATACAGGATTAATTGTAATGTTCAAGCTGTTTTCCATTAGATAAATGTCCTCATTTTCCCCCCACTAAAACGTCGGCAAGTTACAGTTAACTTCAGACATAGTAAGATGCTTGCTTTACTAACAAGTCGTATTGTTACCCACAACACATACCCTTGTGCGGCTTTACGACAGATGAAGCAATATTTTAGTTTAATCATTATATAGAGATCATAGGGAAAACAAGTGTTTAATGACAATTTCAGCTCCCACTCAAATCAAATCATGTTGAGCCCAGCTATTACCACTCATACAAATGAAATATCAACATAATGACTTTTAAAATTCTTTAATAAAAAACAAATAAATAGATACAGATAGATGGATAGATAGATGGATAGATAGATAGATGGGTAGAGATATATAGACACAGCTCGACTTAAAAACCGGGTTATAATCGTTTTTCAAGTAATATATAATTATGTGCTTGCTATCTTTTATGTTTTTGCATACTTTGGAGATCTTTTTTGAACTGCAAATCTTAAGAGTTAGAGTTAGGATTTACATCTTACATTTACTTTTCTGTCATGTTTAGTTTAATTTTCAGTCTGCTTATTGCAGATCTTCCACAACCAAGGTGACCCTGTTTCACTGTCCTCTTTGTTGCTGTCATCATTGCTTTTACCATGGTTCACTGCAGACTAAAATAGGACCGCCCCCCCCCCCCCCCCCCCCCTTCCTTCCTTCCTCCTTAACAATTGTCGCCACTCTACACAAACACCACTATCCTCCTCTCTAAGTTCAGTCACTCGTTCAACCAGTTTTTCCTTTCCTATTCCATTTCTATATTTACCAACATAGTTGTGAACACTTTTCACAATGCTTTGTCCCTCTGCCAATGTGATCAGTCAGCCTTTCCAAGATGGAGGATTAAACAATCCAAACATTTGATTAAGCAGTTATGGGTGTTTTGTTGTGTTTTCTCTTCCTAAGTAAAATTGGAAACCCCTCTTTTTTGGTACACTGAAGCTTGCATGATTTGTCATAGTCTCTCTATCTCCCTCTCTTAAACAAACAAAAACAACCAACAAACAAAAACAAACGCCTTTTCTGCCTCTGGATCTGTCCGTCTTACTTCATGTAGATTTTCTAAACAACTTCAACAGGACAAGTCATGTTGCTTATAGCCCAGCCGACTGCAAAGAGCCCTATTAGGGCTGTCACCACGTCAGTTAATTCTTATCACAGATGTTATTAAAATTCACACATACATTCATAAACAGTAAAACACCTTTAAAACTGCTAAAATCCCTTTCAAATCAAGTGAAAAATGTTGATCTCTTTCAGGAACTGAACAATCACGTCCGGTGGGACGTCCCTGAACAGAGTTTTCATGGAGTCTGATGTAAATAATGTTTGTTTCACATCTTCAACAGGTCAGGAGTCATTGTCATTGTGGCTTTATAGGAGTACAGATTCAACCTCCACTCGGGACTAGTGTATGTTATAATTTTAGCTTAAGTGAACAAGATGTGAAACTTAATGAACTATTTATTTACATTTTGTATTTATTTATTTCTTTGTTACACTGAATATAGGACAGATAAAGGTTGTTCAGCCAAGGGGCCGAGATGTTAGAGATTCGTTTCTCTGGGTCAGCCTTGTGAGGGCAGCACCCACCTCCTGGCCCTCCTGCCCTCACATTTCCCAACCTCAGGTGGGCCAGGTGCCATTTCAGCTGGGTGGACTGGCGAGGGTTTGGAAAAACCCAGAACAGTTTGTGTGATCTTGAAACTGGGTTGCCTGCATAAGGAACGTGCTGATCCTCCCTCACAAAGGACAACTGACAAAAAGGAAACTGAGAAACACTAATACAGACTAGAAAGCACTCAGTGAGCACAAAACTCCACCAACTTTGCTCTATTTCAATTAATATTATGTTATTATTAGGGGTACCAATAATTTTGTTTAAAAGGTGACAATGGTCTTTAAACTATTACACTAGTAAATGTTCTATATCTTCTGAACTGCAGGAGCCTCTATACAGGATGTCCTTTCTCTCACACGCTGAGATATGAGATGATGACACACTTTGACTTCTCTGTATGACTTTGGGGTGGATGCGTACGCACAGCTTGTGCTCTCCGCTGTTTTAGACGTATATCACACTGATCTCTGATTGGCTAATCATCTGTTCGATTAAAAAAAAAAAAACCCCTGTATCCAGATGGCTTTTTAGTTTGACCTTTCATGAAAACTTCATCAAAATTATTCACAACGTTTTGAGTTCTGTTGAACACACATATTTACAAACCACACCAATCACACAAACCCACAAAAGGCAAACAGTTTGCATTTTGCTCTCTGCACTTCAAATCAATCCGTAAATCAAAAAGACTCACAGTTGGCTGTATAAATAGTTTATTTCAATAACTGAAGCTGGTTTTGTCAATACACGCAAAAAGTAAACATGCAAATCATAATTTCTCTCGTGTCAATTTTGATTTAATAAAAGAAAACTGGAAAAAACTTTACTTTGTTCAAAATATTTTTTGGGACAATGACAGTCACTGAAAGTCTAAATTAAAGGAACTACAAGCCTTGCAAGAAATAAATGTCAACAAAATACGCAATAAATGTGAAGGTGTCACACTGAAACAGATATGCATATTATGTCATCTGGGGGGAAAACTTTTAATTATGAGCGTTATATCATGCCTCATACAAGCAACATCTGAAATCTTAAACCATATTGCGTCTTGAAGGAAAATTTGTATATAAATATATTTATTAATAGGTGTTTCACATCTAGCTGACTGCGGAGAGCCTTCTTAGGATGACTCAAACTGTCTACAAAAAAAAATTCATTAAATGTGTCAACTGCCCAAAGATGAGCCATGTTTACAGGAACATAAAATTGGGAGGCGCTCATGGCATGTCGATAACGTCCGCCTATTTTTCGAAGTTAGATGGGGAAAAAAACAGTCTAAAAGGAAGCAGAAGTAAGTGAAAATACAAATGAACACACAAAAGGAGGTGTAAAGTAACGCAGATTTCATTAACAGCACAAAACAGACAGGTAAATTTTTGAAAAATGTGTCTTCTTCAGACTTTACAAACAATCGGACATAAACAGTGCACAGAACAATACTCCCCCTGATCACATGCTGACTGTGTATATATACACTCACACGTGGTCCATACAACAGAGGGTGACAGACATCCAATGGAAGGAAACTAAAGACAGTGTAGGTATTTAGTTTTAAAAAGAAAAATGCAGATAAATGGACAAAGAGGAGGGCAGAAGAAACAAAAATCATAAAAAAAGAAAAAAGCACACCTGAACACAAGTCTCATAAACATGGGGGTACATGAGACAATCTTGAAACCTGAAGGACAATCAGCCCAAGGTCCCCCAGAGCAGACCAGGGGGGACTCAAACCTGAAGAAGGACAATCACCCCAAGGTCCCCCAGAGCAGACCAGGGGGGACTCAAGGAAATTAAGCAATGAGATACACAACACTAATGTACAAAAATAAAGATCGCTGGGAGTGGTATAAGTTTCAATATCTCACCACCTCAACAGACAAATTAACATATTAAATAAACTGAGAAAAGTGAAACAATCACAACTGTTGAAATTAACAAGATGGTTTGAAGGATTTTTCTCTCCTATAGATCATCCATTAATAATCCAAGTATAAATGTATTTCAGATTAAGTGGGTATGAGCAGACACAGCCATGCTTAATACACACATTTACAATAGATTATGAAGTTGCAAACTAAAGTAGGTATCATAATTAAAAATGAAATATGCCCAATGATTGCTTGTTTGATTGGTTGGCTATTTTTAGTTTGTAACAAATGCCCACCAAATGATCCAATCTGAACATTTCTTATGATTCTTTGGTCTTAATGTCTATTTTGATGTCATGGGAAATGACAAGAGACCTTCTCAGGTGCTGAGGGAAAAGAAAACACAAAATAAAAGCACTAAACTACAAATTGATGTGAGCCTGTGACATAATGTCACTCTACATGCACCATGTTCTTTGCTGAAGACACGTTTAAAACTTCAATCAAAAATATGTTACAATTTGTGCTGATCAGTATTTCTAGCATTGCTTAAAGATGTACATAAGATAGCAATATGTTGGTTGATGAGAATTTGGTAAAGCTTCAAATGATTTGTACACATGCAGTAACAAGCTTTTTGAGAATCTGAAGCAAAAGCCAACTTAATAAACTTTGGTGCATCGTTGCATCATTGTCTGATTTAAACCACGAAGAGACCATCAGAATAATCAATATTATTTTGTGTAAAATCCGAGATAAAATTAAACTGCAATTTGATCAACTTTTTCTGACAACTCACTCAGCGAGACATTCGGCGCTGATGAAGGCCTCTGGATGGAGGCTGAAAGCTTCGCTTCAGCTAAACTTTCCTGCGTGAAAAGGTTAAAACTGTTTAATCAAGTTTGGTTGTCATGCACATTTGTCTGATAGCTGTATTCACAGTTTGGCCCATTCTTTGTATGAAATTGTCTGAACGATTTAAGAAATATTGCTGTTTTCAAGAAATTCAAGACCTCAAGATTTTAATTTGTCAAGACTGATGTTGCTTTAGGATCACGGTCGTTTTTTAAGTTACCAAAATAAGGACACACATTTTGTTCACTTTAATTACATCATCTGGAAAATACATTTTGAGATTAGAGTTATGCTGGGTTTCATACAAATACCCTCTGTAATCCCAAACCAAGGACAGAAATATATGCTATCTGAAACAAAAATGCTCTGAACATGAACGTCAAGTCATTCTTTTTACATGTGCTCTGAAATCATGTAAGATAAGATAATGTTGCTTATAGCCCAGCCGACCGCAAAGGGCCATATCAGGGCTGTCACCACGTTAAAATCAACTCGCCAGTCAGAAAAAAAACAGAAAAAAAAACCCTTTCATACATCTCGTTAAATGACATCGTCTAGAAACGCACCAGAAACTTTATTAAAAATCTTTCTTCAGTAAAATCTTAAATCAGATGAAAAATGTTAATCTCTCTCAAAAACTCAAGGATCACATCAGGCGGGACATCCCTGAACAGGATCTTCATGGACTCCGCTGTAAAATGTTTGTGTCTCACATCATGCAAGTCCCAACACTCCAAAAGAACATGTTTCATTGTGAGTGGCGCATGACATGGAATGCACCACGGAGCTTCTTCACTCTTTAAAAGGTAAGCATGGGTAAAATACGAATGGCCGGTGTGCAGCCGGCACAGAACGTTTCCTCTTTACGACCTCCTGACGTGGATGGGAGGGAAGTCCTTAAGGTTTGGACGGATCTGAAAGAGTTTGTTATTCGTCTGTGTGTTCCAATCTTCCTGCCAGAGGTCTCTCACATAATCGTTAATTTTGGGTTTCACATCTGAGCAGGGGATATAAGTGTTGGACAGTTTCTCTCTTGTGGCGTTCTTGGCTAAACGATCAACCATTTCGTTCCCGCCGATGCCAACATGGCCAGGAACCCAAGCAAGAGTAATGTTGTAACCGTCGCCTTCAACTTGCTAAAAAGTTCAAAAAAAAGTAAAAGTTCTGGATGTTGAAGGTTGCGGCCAGCTATGGCCTCCAAAGCTGACAGCGAATCCGACAGAACCAGAAAGTCCCTCTTCGAAGAATGTGAGATTATCTTCAAAGCCAGTACCAGAGCAGTAAGTTCAGCAGAATAGACAGAAGCATCGGAATGTATATGTTCCAATAGTATCTGAGAAGGAGCCCCAGGGCAGTAGGCTGCACAGGCCACTCCATCTTCAGACTTGGAACCGCCAGTAAAAACTTTTTGATAGGATGGGAATTTGGAACAAAGCTCAGCATACAAAGCCTTGTACGCCAGGGGAGCTGGTAGATCTTTGCGAAAAGCTGCAAGATCGAAACGAATCTGGTGTGAAGAAGGTCCACGGAGGTTGATCCGGAAACTTGGAAAAATCCGACACAACTCCTAGGTCTAGACCTGCATTCCGCCGTGAGGCCGCATACGAAGACCAAACGGCGGAATACATTTCGGGTTGTTTTCAAACTTACTTTGGAACGGAGGGTCAAAGACACAGTCATAGGCAGGATTCTGCGATTCTGAGAACAGTCGGATATAATAATTTAAAGACAGTTTCAGCCTGCGGTTGGACAGTGAAGGTTCACCCGCCTCTGCGTACAGGCTGTACACAGGGGTGGTGCGGAACGCTCCAAGACAGAGACGAAGCCCTTGATGGTGGATAGGGTCCAAAAGTTTGAGGTAAGACGATCTTGCGGAGCCGTAGACAGCAAAAACCGTAGTCCAGTTTGGAACGGACCAAGGCTCTGTAGAGGTGCAGCAAAGTTTTCTTATCAGCACCCCAGTCGGTGTGCGCTATGACCCGCAGAAATATTCAGAGCTTTCTGGCAAGAAGTTTTGAGGTTTTTGATATGGCTGAGAAAGTTGAGTTTTTGGTCAAAAATAACTCCCAGGAATTTGGCTTCTTTTACAACTGGAATGGTGGACTTGTCCAGACGAATTTCAGGATCAGCAAAGAATCGACGAAAATTGTGGAAATGACCAGCCGCCGTGGCGAAGTGGTTAGCGTCGCAGACTCCGGCTGGGAGGTCGTGGGTTCGAATCCCATCAGAGTCATGTGGGTTTTTCTGCCCGACCGGCTCCTACCCAGAGTTGAGTTTGCTGCGGACTCAGTTGGGAAGACTGGGACCACACAGTCGAGTTTCATCCACTTAATGGATGCGTTTCTGAGAGTGTTGCTCAAATTTCCTGACCAACACTGCAGGTGCCTGTATCTCTCGGGCCTGGTTGACGCCGGGATATATTATGAAAGGAAGCGTAGAGTACAGCCCTGTCATGTAGTCTCAGACCAAAATGGAAATCCGTAGCATCATCTTAATCATCCTCATTCTCATCGATCAGCATAAAAAAGATGTCTCAAATTCTGTGGCCCTTCATGCCCTGCTCTCATGGTGACCTCAATTTCGATGTCCTCTCCACGTCTGTGGCCTTGGTTTGGTTACGTCGGGTCACCGGTATCAGCGAGTCCATGGGGGCTGTCGTTGGACGGACGTGGTGGCGCCCTCCGGAGGGAGAGCTCACTCACGCCGGCTCCGCGACCCAAGCAATTATTGTTGTCAGTAGGGGGCTTAGTAGGTGGTGTCCTGCGTATGTTAGATCAGAACAGGTGCCACTGAACACCACCGAAGTGGACTCGGCAGCAGTGCAGTGTCTCCTCCGGTGGGTTGCCTCTTGACTTGACATTGACTGCTCCCCGTGGATTGTCGGTGCCGGGGCTGCGGCGGGGCCGACCGGGCTGTGGCTGTGGACGGGGTGGTGTCGGAATGAGTGGCGTGTGTGCACTGCCTCTGAGGTGGCGCAGAGGTTGGGACCAAAAAAAAAAAAAAAAAAAAAATTGTGGAAATGAATTGACCGAGTTTTGGTACGGGAGAAGGTAAACCCGTTTTCCTCGGCCACTGTTGGATTCTGTTGACACAAAGTTGGAGTCGCCGCTGTACACTGGCGTAAGAAGCTCCAACTGCATACAGCGCAAAATCATCAACAACAGAGAGGACTCGGTGCCCAGGCTTACCGATTGGACAATGTCATTTATTTTAATGCTGAAAAGGGCGGGAGAAAGGGGTGCTCCCCTGAGGAACACCCAACTCCTGCCCATGGATGTCAGAGAGTGTGGTGCCAACACGCACCTGGAACTGTCGATCGGCTAAAAAGTTCTGAATGAACAGAGGCAGGTGACCCGAAAACCAAGTCTGTGCAGGTCTATGAGGACTCCTGCTTTCCACGTGGTGTCATACGCCTTTTTCAGGTCAAAAAAGATAGCGACCACATGCTGCTTATTAACAAAGGCGTTGCGGATGGTGGTTTCCAGACGGATTAGATGGTGAACCGTCGAGTGGTACTTCCGCAAACCGCACTGTTCACTGGCCAAAAGACCATCGGTTTCCAGCTTCCACATCAGATGGGAGTTGACCATCTTTTCCATCAGCTTACAGAGGCAGCTGGTCAGAGCGATTGGGCGATAGTTGGAAGGGTTGGTAAGGTCCTTTCCAGGCTTTGGAATGGGAATGATCAGGGCTTTCCGCCAGGAAGGCGGAAAGGACCCCGTGGTCCAGATATGGTTATAGATTTGGAGAAGAGTCTGGCGACAGCTTTCTGGAAAATGTTTCACAACCTGATAATGAATGTCATCCAGACCAGGGGCAGAAACAGCGCAGGTTTGTAAAGCTAATTTGAGTTCAAGAATTGAAAAGGGAAGATTATAGGTTTCAGAGTTGTCTGATGTGAAATTGTATGAAGATTTCTCTCTTATCTCTTTGTTTCTTAAAAAGATTGCAGATTTATTTGAAGATGAGGAGTTCTGTTGGATGGTGGAGGCCAACAGATTGGCAACAGCTTGTTTGTCAGTGATCAGAGCATCAGCAAGTTTCAAGTGATGAATGGAGGGGTTGGTGTTCTTCCCTTTGATTTTTCTAATGATGTTCCAAACTTTTTTCTTGGAAGTTTTAGATGTCAGCCTGGAGCAGAAGTTTCTCCAGGACTGACGTTTACTGATTTTGAAAGTATGTCTCGATTTCGCACGGAGTTTCTGATGGGCTCGAGCGTTGGGACCTGAAGGTCGTTGGTATACCTGACGCTGAGCCCGTTTGCGAACTTTTGAAATTTGTTGGCAGTCTGAATCAAACCAGGGTGTTTTTGGCATTTGAAGTTTATCGGAAGACACTGGAATACAAGCTTTTGCACACTTGATCACAATGTTCGTCAGTGATTCTGCTGGGTCCGGACTCTGAAAAAATCAGTGTCCTGGAATTTTTTTAGAAATAGTGGCTGCAAATAGATCCCAGTTTGCTTTCTTATAATTTAGATGTTGAGAGACAGAGACGTGTTCAGTTATGACAGGTTGTAGAAGGACAGGGAAATGATCACTTCCATGCAGATCATCATGGATAGATCACTCATAGTCCAGGACCAGCGAGGGGTCACAAACCGACAAATCTAAACACGAAAGTGAACCTGTGGAAGAGTGGAGGTAAGTTGCAGATCCGTCGTTCAGACAACACAAATCTAAATCCGAAAGGACATCCTCAATTAGCAGATCTCTGGATGAGGTACTGACACTACCCCAAAGAGGGTTGTGACCGTTAAAGTCACCCAACAGCAAAAAAGGTCGAGGAAGTTCCCTTAACAAACTGACAAGGTCCTGACGACAAACCGGGACAGAAGGTGGAAGATAAAGGGAACAGATTGTCACAGTCTTGTGGAGAGTGACTCTCGCAGCTACAGCTTGAAGGGAGGTAGACAGAGCGACAGGACTATACAACAAAGTTTTATGTATGAGAAGGGCAACACCGCCCGACAGTCCCAACGTGGATGGTTGTGCAGGTTTTGAAAGAATATTAAAGCCAGAAAGATTAAGGTCTTCTGGCTTTGAATTTGAATTTCCTGAAGAGCCACGACGAAAGGTTTTATGGATTGACACAGAAGCTGCAGCTCCTCGAAGTTGGAATTTAGACCACGGATATTCCGATGGAATATTGTACTATCCATGGTGCAGAGGGCGAAAAGGAGAGAGATCAGGTCATCTCCTCCTCAACATCTGCTTCCAATGGAGTGAACTTGTTATTTAGTTTCACTGGAGTGTGTTGGTCTACAGACCTGCTGGCAGACTTGCCAACAGGCGAAGAAGGTCTGGATTTGGGAGATAGTGGAGGTTTCTTCCTCATCTCCACCATCTCCACACTGGGTTGAACTCCCTTGCCCGCAGGGGCAACGGACTGAGGAGTTCGAGGTTGGGGTGGCTGGTTTTTTAATCTGCCCAGCAGCAGATGTTGTAGACTGCTGGGCAGTCTGAGGGGTGGCGGATTTTTTGCCTCCACCAGGGGCATTCATTTTGGGTTGGAAGGTGGTGGACCTGCTACCACCAGAACTGACAGATCTTACTTGCAATGTCTTCGAAAACATGAATTCATCAGTCTGGCAGCAGACTGACGAGTAGAAACTGTGGGAACTTTCTTTACAGCCGAAGCATAGGAAGAAGCTGTCGGCGTCTGACTGCCCACAACCTGTTTCCGGGCTTCAAAAAACGAGATCATCTTTTCCGTTTTGACGCGTTGTATAGCAGATTCTTGAATCCAAAGAGGGCAGTTTCGTGAAGAGGAGGGATGGTCGCCACCGCAGTTAGCACAATGTGCCAGATCATGACACGGCCCATCATGGGTTGCCTTGCAGCAAATACCACACACCTCCTGCCCAGAACAGCGGTCCCTGACATGGCCAAACCTCTGGCACCTAAAGCACCTCAACGGGGACGGCACATACAGCTGAACACGAACATTCAGGTAGCCGACTTTGATGACCGGAGGCAGCACAGGGTTGCAGAATGTCAGAAAGAGGGTGTTGGTGGCCACTCTTTCTGCACCCTTCTTTACTGTCACCCTGCGCACCTCCGTCACACCCTGGGATGCCAGCTCCGATTTGATCTCTGCCTCTGAGACACCAGATAAATCCCGGCAGCGAATCACGCCTTTCGATGAATTCAATTGTTTGTGGGGAGTCACCTTGATCTCCCTGTCCACTAGTTTTGTTGCCTTTAGCAGCTGTTCAGATTGTTTTTGTGATGTACATTGAATAAGAAACGATCCATTTCTCAACCTCTTGATGGACCGAGGGTCACCTGCTATACCTTGAAAGCCCTTTTGGATAGCAAAAGGGCTCAGAGCTGAAAGGGGTCTTTCCTGCTCCATCCCCTCCATCACGAGCCAGGAAGCCCAGAAACCTGTCTTCTGTCTAACTTCTGTATCTGATCACTGTCTGTTTGACAATCCCCTGAAATAGGGGATGCTGCCTTCCTCTTCCTTTTGGGGGAATGTTTTTGGAAAAAGCCATATTTAGTGTATTATGTTTCATCCCTCCCTTACCCACCCACCTTGGAGTCCAACTAAGGGGCCAGGGCCAAGAAAACAATGTCTTGACCCCTTCCAGGCTTCGGGAGAGATATACGACAAACAGAAACTACCAACCCTATCCCCCTGGCTGATCATGCTCAACTCCCGGAGACAGAGAGCTGAGCACTGCAGGGGTTTACGTGGCCAGCAGGGGAACTGTCTGTCTTGACCCAACCCCAAGAAGGGGAGCCGATTAGTACACCTGGGCCAAAGTGTACTCCCTGTCTAGGAGAGGTCCGAGCCAAAGTGATGTGTTGAGAGCACTGGCTCTCTCCAATCACCAGGATCTCATATCCCCTCCGACACAGGTCGCACCGCACGGCAAACG
Source organism: Conus ventricosus (assembly GCA_018398815.1). Lineage (NCBI taxonomy): Eukaryota > Metazoa > Mollusca > Gastropoda > Neogastropoda > Conidae > Conus > Conus ventricosus. The sequence goes on along the minus strand of JAFLJL010018748.1, from coordinate 81,705 downwards.
CGGCGGATCTTAAGGAGACCACAGAGAGAAAAGGAGTGTGGAAAAGAAGACTTGAAGGGGAGACGAAGATAGAAAAGGGCCAAATAAGGCAGAAAACAAGAAAAGGAGAAAGGCGGGTTACTCTTAGTCAGGATTCTCACCCTTAGCCTATCTGACATGGGAAGCCCTACCAGGGCATCAACTCTTACCACGTTATGCTTAGGCCAGGCAGCATCTCAACTTCACAGGCCTAGAAGCAGTTGGAAAAAACCAGCCTATCTCCAAGTATTGATGCCCCCGCCAGCAAAGCCTAAGGGATCACTGGACCGCGCAAGCCCTCCGACCACGGCAAGGTCGCAACCCCCGGAGGGCTGAAATCATGTAGATAGCTGTGGGTAGTATAAGTTTCAAAATCTGACCACCCAATTATGCATACAAAAGGCATCATATGAAATAAGGAAACTTAAAAACTTAAACGATCGGAGCTGTTAAAGATTTAACAAAAATTCTGAAGGATTTGTCTTGGCAATAGATCAGTCATAAATAGTCAAGGGTTTGTCTGTAAAAAAAGAAATTAAATCTGGTATTACTGCTACTTCAATATCTAATATCCAGTGCGTGTGAGTGGAATCATAGTCATTAATGCACCCATGTACAATAAAAAATAAAAGTGAAATACCATACCAATTTATACCATACCAATTTAACCAAATTATAAGCATGTCCACACTTTTTACGAATGCCCACCTAAATTATCAGTGAACATTCCTCATTGATTCTGTATTTTAAATTCTTAAGTGGCATTATAAGAAATGTCAAGTGCTAAATTAGCTAAAAAGGAAAAGAACAAAAAGCAAAGTAGGAGCACCAAACACTGGTGAAACATTCTAGACCCACAATCACTCAAATGTAAAAAAAAAAGTAACTCAGTGTTCTTTAACACCCACATCTCCCCTAAATTGATGCTTTTAAAAAACACAAGCTCTGTTAAAAGTCCTGACTGGCTAACACATGTGCCCTTTATCATGACCATTAACATAACAATGCCCATCAAAATGCGCTCTATCCTCCCCTCACCCATCTTACAGTTTTTCTCCAGGCCAGAAAAAAGCTTTCCCTAAGATATTGCTTCAAAAACAAACCAACAAAAAACCCTGTACTCCCAAGTAAAATCAACACCCTAGAAACAGTGACACTAGCTTTATACTGAACAAACATTTTCAGATTGTCGGAAAATCCCAAAAAAACACACATCTGTATTGAGTGAGTGGACACAAAAATCTCAATAATGTTTTACTACACACACGTCCTCTGAAATTCCAAACCAAGGACAGAGATATATGCTATCTCTAAATTTGCAAACCAGGGACACACACTTATTATCAGAAGAATAACCAAGTGCAATGTCATTTGGATACACTTCCTTTAAACCCCAAACTAGGAACCTACATTATGTCCCCTGTAAAAATAAAGCTACTCATATCATGAGTTAAATCACACTTTATACACATCCTCTAAATTTACAAACCAGGGACACACACGTATTTTGTCGGAAGATTAACCAGTCTGAGAGATACATAACAATTCTTAATGGCCCCAAATGAAAACCCCAAAAACCTCAGACACAAATATGCCGGCTGAAAAAAAAACTCTGAATACGAGTACAGTCACACTTTACACAATGTCCTGTGAATACCTAAGCCGAGGATACATAAATTTTCTAAACAATAAAGCAAAATGATATACAAAGCTGATGTGTTCTTGGAAATGTAAAACAAACAACAATGTAGGCAGCGGGGCTGGCATAAGTTTCAAAATCTGACACCTAAAAGTTAGAAAAAGTAACACAGGGCACGAAATAAACTAAGAAAACTGAAACAGCTCACAGATATGTTAATGCATCACATACACAAAGGCAACGAAGCAATTCACAACTGTGAAATTAAAACACTCTAAAGGATTTTTCTCGTCTAAAGGGACAGCCATCAATATTTTAAGTACTTATTTTTTGAAAATAGAATAGTGAGTTAATTAATTTTTCATTTAGGTGGGTTTAAATGCTCAATACTCACATGCACAACAAAAATACTTCCGTTTTTTCTTTTGCAGCTGAAACTCCTGCAGACTCCTCTATTACACAAGCAAGTATTATTGCTACCTACTAATAAAGGGAGTGGAGTTTGTGTGTATGACCGTGTTTTATCCGCCTTTAAGGCAGCCATACCCCAACTTCAAGGAGACAACAGAATATAAAGGGGTGGGCCAATGTAGCGAAACATAAACAAATATAGCATGAAACCGCACCCTTAAAAAAAATCCATCCAAATGATCAATTTGAACATTCCCTCTTATGGGGTTTAAAAAAAACTGTTAAGCCTGACTGGCTAACACATGTGGCCTTGACAATGTCCCAATGGGCTCTACCCTCACCTCACACATCTCCCAGGGGGAAAAAAAAAAACACATTATAAATCTTTCATAACAGTGTTACATTAGATGTTAAAAATGCTGTCAATGACCTAAAAAAAAGTGAAACTGACACGATATTGAAGAGAACATTTTTCACATTTGTCAGAAAATATCAAAAGGGCTATCTGCATTCAATGAATGGACACAACAATCTCAGTCAAATCTTACTATACACAGGTCCCTCTGAAATTCTAAACCAGGAAAACACAAAGTACCCATCTAAAGAATGAATCTATAAATATCCATGCTCCAATTCCAAATAAGCACTTACTCTGAAATCCCAAATCAGGAACCTACAGGATGCCTCTGTAAAATGAACTTCTAGAGAAATTCAATCACACTTTATGTACATGTATTCAAAAATTTCCAACCAGAAAAAACACAGATATAATGGGAAAAAATAAAGCATTTGGGAGTTTTTAAGAATGTGTATATGTAGCCTTAAGTAAAGCCAAACAATGTAATACAAGCTGAACAAAAAACTGCATATGAGTCATGAAACACTTTTCACAAGGTCCTCTGAGATCCTAAAATGGGACACTTTGTGTCCTGAAAAAAAGCAACAAGATAAACTAAACTGATGTGCTCTGGAAATAACAGCAAACAAAATGTCCTCTGAAATTTAAAACCAGGTCACACATGTATGGCCCACGAAGAACGACCCAACAAACATCATGCCAGAGTTCACCACACACACACCCCACGTCCTCTGAAATCCCAAACCAGGGACCCTAGATAATGAAGCTACAAGTACTTAAGTGTTGAGTCACAGTTTTAACACATGTCCTTTAAAATTCCAAACCAAGGAAACACTTTACAAAGCACTTCAATTCATTTTTACACATATTTCGGATGAAGTCCTTGATATTTTTCCAATTCTGGAGAATAAACAGTTCTCAATCGAAGGATTTTTTCAATGGCCTGTTTTCCTGGGACTTTGCCTGTTGAAAAATTTTAAAAGCAAAATGCCTGGTCACAGCGTTCTTTCCTCTGGAGTCCAGCGACGCTTTTCCCAATAATCTTTTTTCTGCAAAAACACAACATACTTTTAAAAAGTTTCTTTTTTTTGAGCCTGCTCAAAAAATCTACATTTAAAGTCAATGGCATAAAAATAAAAGTTTAGCGATTCCTTTAAAAAAAAAAGGTAAAACCTAAAAGTAATCTAAATGAGTACCACTTAAAATCGTAACGAGCACACTGGTAGACATAGTGGGTCTGAAAAAGCTTGAGAAACTGGATTATGGACAGTCTAAATTGAAATGGCGGTTCAATGTTAGATATGAAATCTTTGGGTTTTTCATGTGACCCCCGAAACCAAACAACAGTTCTAGTCTGGTGTTTCCAGGTGACCCTCTCCTCTCCCCTAACCCCACACGTCCTTCCTGCTAAATTAAAAGAAGTTGAGGGACTAACAAACAAAATTATGGGATATCTTGCGTCGTCTGACATGGCATGTACCACTGTGTTTGCTGAGGACAAGAATAGAGTAATATTAGTCAGGCTGGTATGTTCTCCTCAGCTTACCGAAAGTTTTCAGGCGGGGGCATATTGCTGTCTAAGTGCAAGTCTTTGTGGACTCATAATGCATAATGAAAATTCCTGGTGCAGAGGGAGTGCTGCTTTGCCTCATCCACCCAATTTTCTAGATATTACCCCATGTGACTTATTCCCGTTCCCTCATGTCAAGAAAAAAGCTGTGGAGAACTGATTTGAGAGCCCTGAAGATAATGCCTCTAGGAGCTCTGTAGACAGTCTTGATGAAGTCCCCGTGTTTCCCAGGCCTGGATGAACTGGCTTGGGAGAGTGGCCAGTTTTGTGTCGGTTCATGGAGGGGTTTTTTGAGAAAATGACAAACTGGTTTGTTTTTGTTTTGTGTTTTATTTCTGAATTCTGAGAATTTCAGAATTACCTCATATTTAACGACTGCATGTAGTTGTTAACCACTTACCAGGGGACAGTAAACAAGGTAAGGTGTTTAGTACACATACAAAGACAATAAAACTATCTTACAGTATCATAACAATTCGCTGTTAAGTGACTGTAAAACAAGAACATAACCAGTAAGAAATTGTGGTAAAGTACAAATGCCACTAAGAATCTTGTTATCACAGGAGCCGCTGCTGGACACACATGGGTTTGGGCTTGTCTCTCTGCGCGTTTCCTGGCTTCTTTCTCTCGCAGTCTGCACATACATATACACACAAAATATTTGCTTAGTGGATTTTTTATATCACAATCAAGCAAAACATAATACAGTCTGTGACTTCAAACTCTAACACACACCAAGTCTGATACATTAGCTTCGCAAAGGGCAAGTTAAGTTTTTGTCATGTTTTTGTGTCTGTATCTGTGAACACAATAATTCAACAAGTTTATAACAAATGGGTATGAAAATTTACAGAACAATTAGATATAACAAAAGAAAGGATGAGTTTCAAATTTGACGTTAATCTGATAAAATACACAAAAAGTTATCCTTAAAAAAGTACTAGTAAACATGTTAAGAAAAAGAATGATTTCAAAAGGGGCACAGTTAAGCCTTTGCCCATCACTGCTCAAAGCTAGTTTCTTCTTTTTTTTTATTTTTAAAGTAGTCTGGTGTTTTAGGATACAAACAGCTCCCTACTCCCCGTATGTCTTGTTTCATTTCTCAATCTTTCGTTAATTTCCATCTGTCTATTGTCAATATTATACGGTGGTAAGATGTTGGTTGTTGCAAAGAGTTGCAATCTTCTCATGTGTCGTTTGCCGGACAGATGGTCGTCAGCTCAAATGGATGCTATCATGTAAATACAACCACCCCCCCCCATCACCCTTTTTGTGTGCCATAATGAACATCTCATGATGTGGGCACCAAAGGAAGAAGAAGAATGAAGCGCTTACCAATCCACGTCTTCCATAAATGGACTTGTTGTTGACATGTGACGATCGTGCCTCGCCTGGCATGTCCACTTTACGGGAAATCGCGTGCCGAACACGTTCTTTCTTATCTCTTCTTTCCATTGTACTTCGTTGCTCAAAATACACCAAATTCCACGCTAAGGCGATTTCGCTTTCGTTTCGCACAGAAGAGTCGATTTTATTGCCTCGTTCAATGATAGGGGGCCCTACGGGCGCCATCGTTCTCTTTTCTCGAGCGGAAGCGGAAAGCTGAGTTTGCTGAAACACACCCTACGGGAATGCGCGAGACGGTGCAAGGTTTTTTCCCCCCCGCGATAAAACTAACTCGGCGGATTTTTTTGTTCCGCGGACAGATTTTTTTTTTTCGCGGACAGAATTTTTTTTCCAGCTGAAAAATCGCGAATCGCGGCCAATTCCCATGCTGATAGATATGTCTCAAAGGGCCACGAACAGGCTTCTTTGCTGTATCACGATGTTCATTATCAGCAGCATGTTTGAGATTGGGGGAGTTTGAGAGGCCAATTCCTCTTTGCACTCTCCACAGGCCAGAGAACATTCCAGTCCATGGTTTTCTGTATGTACAACGCTTTGACAATCTGTTTGCAGTTGCACCGTTCATTTTCAGCAGAAGCTCTGGAAGTGGGGGAGAAGGTCAGTTGTACAGGGATACCATTTTGCCAGTTGACTAGCGCATCCGCACAATCAGGGCGGAAGGTGCTGACTACTGTTCATCCAGTTCTAGAAAACAGAAACAAATGCATTTTCAGGAGTCTGAGATTTACACAATCATAACACACGCACGCTCGCGGCACACTCACACACTCAACACAACAACACAACACACACTCACACACACTCACAACCAACACACACACACCTACATAGCGTGCCACAAAAAAATATGGGAAGTATGTTCTGCGAAGGAATTTTGAACATCAGAGATGCATTTGAGCACTCAGAAGAGATAGAGGAGGCAGACAGGTCAGAAGTTGGACTAACACACAGATTATGGTAGAGAGTGGAGTTATTTACCTGCACTGATGGTTCAAGCACGTGATGTGGTATCTCGGCTGCTGCTGAAGTTGGAGGCAGGGAACGTATTGGACTGTTTGTGTGCTGGATGTCTCCTTCTCCCAGAATCGATGGTAACGCAGCGTATGTCCAGATTGTTTCTGCTTCCCCCTTAGAGAGAATCAGTGTTTTTCCCCTGCGTAGATGATGTCTTGCAGCACTTTGTCACTGGGGCTGAAAGTCTCATGCCGGCCATTCTGAAGCTTGCGTTAGTTTTGATTTTCTTCTAAAGGCAATCTTTACCCAGTTCAAACAATTTGATGGGGCTGTCGCATCCGTTATATAGATGAAGAAAGGGGATAAGTGGCATATTTCTGGACTAGATGAGTTTTCATCCAATGAATGTTTATTACTTTGTTGCTTTTTGGCTTAAGTTCAGATTTCAGCAGGAACAGTTGTGTAGATTGCATTGAAGGCAAATCAACAAAGCATATCGTGTTCTACAAATGACAACTGTAGTTTTGTTGACCGACTGGATAACTGCATTAACGACGATGGATACGGCAGTTTCTGACTGCTGCATTTTAAGTCGCTTGAGTCAAATTCTTCAAAATAGTGGGACGGGAAAACAGAAGTAACAAATTGTTCGCGCGGGGACAAAAGCCGGCTCTGTTACTGTTAGGCCTAGCGGTCTGGTATCTGGAAACCCTAGGAGTGTCTGGAGATAAGGGACCATGGCGCTTGAATGAAAGGTGGAGGAATAGCGAACTAACACTGCTTGGATAGTCTGTATAGCGCCAAAAGCTGACCTAAATGGTCTTACAAAACGGCTCCACACAGGGTGGACGAGTGTAAACGGAACAGCGGGATTGTCTTTGTCATCAACACACTGTGAGAGCTTTTCTGCGAAGGTTATTCTTTCCCATTCACGAATATCTTATCCATACTCGAACGCACGCACGTACGCGTGCGCACGGGCGGCGGCGCAATGCGCACACACACACACACACACCACCACACATGCGCACACGCATGCACACTTGCGGCGCGCACTCACAATATGTAATAAAAGCAGAAATTACGTCAATACCTCATTAGATTATTTAACATACAGATTGTGGGTTTTGGTATGTATCTTTTAAATCAGCCTGACTAATGGAAAAAAACAAACAAAAACAGACCAGCGCTTGACGAAAAAACTTTTACTGCAACCCAAAGTCGAGTGTGTGTGTGTGTTGTGTGTGTGTGTGTGTGGTGTTGTGTTTGTGAGTGTTTGTGTGAGTGTGTGTGTGTGTGTGTGTTGTGTGTGTGTGTGCCGTGTGTGTCATGTGAGTGAGAAAGGAGAGAGTGTGAGTAGAGTGAGCGTGCTGTGAGGAGTGAGAGGAGTGTGAGAGAGAGAGAGACAGAGAAGAAAGAGTGTGAGAGTGGAATGGTGAAGTAAAAATGTCTACACAAGACACTGCACGGATAATTTACCTATTTATATAATCATTAGGGAAAGATAAGTTTTCATGCTCTGTGATACTCGTGCGCGCAATTTTGCAAAAAAATGTGTGTGGTGAGGTAGTGTGAGTGGATGTGGGTGAGTTGTAGTGTGTTGCGTGAGGTGTGAGGTGAGTTGAGGGGGGGAGGTGGGTGTGAAGTAGTGGAGGGGTGGGTTGAGGAGTGGTATGTGGGTAGAGTAGGTGGTATGGAGTGAGTGTGAGGGTGTGTGAGGTGGGGGGAGAGTGATGAGCTGGATGGGGGGGAGAGTGAGGAGAGGGACGGGAGAAAGGTTGCTCTTATAAAGGCACAACTGTGAAAGAGTGTGGGGTGGGAGGAGATGGTTGAGAGTGGAGCCCTCTGAGGGGGAGAGGTGGTGTGTGAGAGTGAGAGAGAGAGAGTATGTCATAGAGTGAGAGAGTGTAGGGTGGGGGAGATTTGGTGGGGGGGGGTGGGGTGGATGAAGGATTGAGGTTAGTTAATACATACATAATGATAAATAGGACATGACGATACTGTTTTACACACATATTCAATATAAGCAATGGCTGAGAGAGAGAGAGAGAGGGTGGAAGAGTGGTATGGTGGGAGGGAGGACTGTTTAATAATACATATATGAAGAATTGACCATGCACAGATAGCTTTGTTACATGTATACAAAATCAATAAAAGCATGATCTAGAAAGAGAAAATAGTTTCACATGACAATGGCTTGCATCATAAACTGAACAATCTCTCTCTCTCTCTCCTCGCTGTCCTCTCTCTCTCTTTTCTCTCTATCTCTCTCTTTCTCTCCTCTTCTCTATTCTTCTCTCTCTTCTTCTCTCACACACACACACCACCACACTCCTCTTCTTCTCTCTCTTCTCTCTCTCTTCACACACACAACACTCTCTCTCTCTCTCTCTCTCTCTCAACACACACACACAACAACACACACCCACACAACACACCACACACACTAAAATTAATATACAGGCACAAGGCTTTACGAGTCTGAGAAGAGAGAGAGAGAGAGAGAGAGGAGAGAGGAGAGAGAGAGAGAGAGAATGATAAGATAGAGAGAGGAGAGAGTGGGAGAGAGAGAGAGAGAAGAGAGAGTAACTGAACTGATATGAAGTGACAGCATGACTTCACAGGAACAAAAAACAGATTTCACAAAACTCCACAACACACACACACACAACACACACACACAACACACAAAACATATACTCGGCACACGGCATACGAGTTGAGGTGGGTCGGGGAAGGGAGGGAGGGAGTAGTGGGAGAGAGACAGAGAGAGAGAGGGGGGGGGATGGGGAAGAGTGTGGAGAAGAGAGAGTGAGATGAGAGTGATGAGAGAGAGCGAGAGAGAGAGTGCGAGTGATGAGAGGGCGAGAGTGAGAGAGAGAGAGGAGAGTAACTGAACTGGAAACTGACGTGCTGCTTGACTTCACGAACAAAAACTCAGATATCACACACACACACACTCTCACTCACACACACAACACAACACACCAACACAAATTTTAATGGCACACGGCATACGAAGAATGAGGTGGGTCGGGGAAGGGAGGGAGGGAGAGGGAGAGAGCAGAGAGAGTGAGGGGGGGGGGAGGATAGAGAAGAGAGAGAGAGGTTGAGAGGTGAGAGAGATGAGAGAAGAGAGATGAGAGTGTGAGAGAGAAGCTTGATTTGAAAATGAAAGTGCATGCATGTTAAAACAGACAAAAAAGATCAACACACACACACACTCACTATCACAAACCCACACACTCACACACTGACTCTAACACACACACACACATCTCACACACACACAGCAATCACTCACACTCACACACAAACGCACACACACACGCACGCTCGCACGCACGCACGCACGAAGCACGACACAACAAACACATGTTGTACTCACGACCCTTGAGGTAAGTGGTTGTGTGTCCATATCCATCTCATTAACATACTGTTCACTATCACCTTTTATTTTAAAACAACACAAAATGTCTTGTCTGCCACATGTCTAGTGGTATGTGTCATACACTCTCTGATTAGCGGCTTGTGTTACAGAAGAGTTGTGACACTGACAGGTTTTGCTGTTGTCCCTCTCCTCCTTCAACCGCCCCCACCCACCCGTCCCCACCCACACTTTTACATGTAGTACACTTGCCCCCGTTTTGAAAAAAAATCTAAAACCAAAAACTATAGTTGATGTTCAGTAGTTAATCTCATTCTATGTAATAATTTCTAAAACCTTATATTTATCAATTTATGCATTAATCTTGGAAATAAAGGTCATATTTCTAGCTATTATATTCACCATTAAAACATGCATTCAACTTGTATCAGTGAACATTTGTCAACTTGAAAGTAACATTATAATGCTCTTTCGTTCTATTGGATGATTATGTACACAATTTATTTGTGTCCTTTGGGATAGTAATTATGTTGCTTTTTACATTTCTCAAATCTTAGGATATGAATTGTCATGTCCTGTCTCTCTCTCGCTCTGAATTGGTGATCTGAAAAGTCTGCGGGAAACATATACTTTGTTTTTTCAAAGAGTCTTCACAAGACTTTAAAGTTCAAAAATGTGCAGTGAGAGAATGACCTTTTTGTTACAATACTTTCGGCTCCCCCACCCTCTTCTTCTCTCTCTCTCTCCACACACACACACACAAAACCCACACACACGCACGAATGCACGCATAACGCACTCCAGCACACACACACACACACACACACACACACACACACACAAACACAAAACTTCCCTAATGGTACTACCAACTAAACTCTTTAATGTGTAATTGCGGATAGAAATAGTAGTAGTGATTGGACATGAAGTTTTATTTTTATTATAATATATAGTATTATTATGGTTTGCCTACCTACCATTACTGTTTTCAGTTGTATTATTTGCTTGTTGTATTATGTGGTTCTCTACGTTCCCTTTTAATTTGGCCTTGTTGCTTTCATGAAACATAGTACTTATTAAATGTGCAACAATGAAGAAATTTGTTTTGTTACAACGGTTTTTTGTATATCGGCCCACCTTTACAATTGCTAATCTAACTTTTCATTCACAAAGATTTGTTTGCCAACGCCTGGCGGCCAACTTCGGCTCAACAAACAATCATCAGGACAGCGCAGCACTTCAGGCATGCAACGACGCACGCGCGCGCAGGCGATTAGACAAGTTTTTTGCCGGTCGCAAAGTTCTGTCAGTATGTTTTAAAGGCACGAACTTAATTATGGTATCAAGAGAAGAGCGAAATGCAGCTGTTGTCACACTCTCAAGTATCAGCGCTAGTGGTTCATCGTACAGATAATTTTATGTCTTAAAATCGTCTGTACAGTAGATTTTAACTTAATGATGATGCACCAGTCTCGAAGGTCCATACTCTAAGCGTGTTCGCTTGAGGAATGATCGGGTCTGGTACTGTGCGGTGGCCTGATCGGTTATCGCGCTTGATGGGGTCAACAGGCTTTGAGTTGAATTGAACTAAATGCTGTGGTTGTGGTGGGTTGGCGCGGCGTTAAGAATGGAGTGTTATCTGCATCCCTTTTGCATGAGAAACTTGACACCCGTCCTTCGTAACTTCGCCCAGATACTGTACACATTGCTGCTTGTTGGAAATTGGCGAGAAAATGCTTCCTCCTGCATTGCAAACCATTTCTGGGGGAATTGATCTGTGTGTTGTCTCTGCAGTCATCCGGAATGTGACATTTGCTTTACTTGATGGTTGGTATTAATGGATCGCACTCCCCTAAGTTTTCAACAGCTTTTTTTTCATTGTGGTTCTTTGGTGTAGGGACTCTTCATCTCCGAGAATGTCCGAGCATTTTCTGGCAAGGTTCAGACTGGTAATTTCTCGTCATATTTGTCTGGTAAATACGTGTCACTCTGGAAAAGGCTGCTCAGTCGCATTTCATCGCTGGCCACCATTTTTTGTTTTATGCCTTTTGTAGTTGGTGATTAGCTTGGGATTGTTTCTTCAGTTCTGATTTAACATTGCAGTGTTGATGGTAAACAGCATCAGCAGCTTGATAGTCCTGTGCGTACTCATTCCGCCCTTTAATGCTCGTAGGGCCCGTTTGTCTTCAGGTCCTCGTTGAAACATGCAAGCTCAAAATTAGCTTGAAGCTGGCTGTACGGATTTGATACACACAGAATCGCCTTTCTTTGTGTGGATTCTTCATCAGGTGTCCACAGAGACGTTGCTATGGGAGAAGTCAAATTTTGTTTGTTGAAGAGCGAAGAGTGGTGTCTTCTAAAGTGGCTTGACCTGCTTTTGTGTGCTTTTAAAATGCGCCTGAATGATAATCATTGCAGATCTGTGTCGACAGATTGTGTGTAGGATCTGGGACAGGATAAAAAAAAAAACACTCTAGTCGCCCTCGCTTACGACTTGCTTTGAAAGACCAGCAACACTTTTTTCGGTCTGGGTGATGTTTCTTGACTGTTCCTCAGGGATGATTACATAAATTGAAAACGTTGAACTGTTCTGAAAAAATATGAAAAAAGGTTAATAAAAAGAGAAAGCATGCCGCATTTAGTTTAGAATAAATAGAAAGAAACAAGAAAAAAAAAAAGAGCTGACACAAACGAAAACAAACAAGAAAAAATAAGGCAATCGAAAGGCAGAACAAGAAAAAAGATGGAAAGACATCATACATGAAAGGCATCATCCATGCAATTAAGAAAACAAAACCATTACCGCTTCTAATATCAATATTAAAAAGGAGAGGACGAGATAAAATAATGGGTGTTAAAGCAAAACAAAAGGCACACACAAAACAAAACAAAAACAAAACAAATCAAAAAGACCTGGGAGACTCGAACATGTGCCATATGTGATTCAATTGTTTGAAAGTGGTCTGTTTTACGTCCCACCAATCCGAAATTACTACTTAATAAATGTAGATAAAATTTTGTACAGAGAAGAAACATACGGAAGAAGAAAAGCGTCAGCTGCATGCTTGCATTGTGATTCGATTCAGGTAGTATTTGTGTGATATTTTACTAGTTTGAATTACTATACATTTTTCAATAGTCTATATAGACTATTTTCTGAGAGTAAAAATAATTTACAGAATCAGCAGAGAATCACACACACACACAATCTCTCCACACAACACACATCACAAAAACAACAATTAACTCGTGCCGCCGTGTCACGACCGACTCTCAAAAAAAAAGTCCAGTTTGTCAACGATGCTGTTAATAATTTATATCTCATGGAAAAAGAAATGAAGGACAAGGGGGTATAAACATACTTAGAATTGAATTTTTTTTTAATAAGATAGAGTTTGAGTTACTTCACGAACGTTTTTACAAGTTGTTGAATTTTTTCCTCGTGTTTTTTGTGGGGACCGCCGTTGTAGCGTTGACACGGGATATCAATGCGCAAGCCTCATACCAAGCGAAAAAGCTGCGAATGCGCTGACGCGACGATTCCGCTATAAATAGACGATTTTTAAACATCTAGCGAAACTTACTTTTCCCTACTTTTTCAACTATGTTGTAATGATATGTGTAAGGAAATGCAATGCATTGTTTTTTTTTTTTATGCAATTAATCATGGTAATACATTTGGATCCACTATTCTTGGTTTGCGAATATCATCCCCAAGAAATTTGCTCTTTTATGTTCTTTTCATGGCTTTCAGTTAATATTGAGCCATTGTGGCAATCTGTTTTTCATGTTTTGTTGTGATCTCAGACATTTTGGGTTTTGAGCTCCAGAATTCTGCTGCTTGATAGGAGAAATCTGACCTTTATTATATAGATACTGCTCCATAGTACATTTTGGGGAAAGAGATAATTGTGTATTAACATATCCTAATGTGTGTCTTCTTTATCCAGGAGTTCCAAGGCTTTCCACATGTTGTTTGTCAGCAACACGGGGATATAATTTACCAGTTTACCTGCAATTTCAATCGTGTTAGCGACTTGCACAGCTGCTGCTCAAGGGTGACAGTCCAAGCCAAACAAGAGCATCATGTTCTGTCGGTGTCAAAGCAGATTTGATATCAGCCTGCTTCATTTGGTCACCTCACCCTGACGCCTTCGGTTGAAATTGATGCACTTGAATCAGGGTTTACTTCGTTCAATTCTGACAAGCTTCCTAGTGCTGCAGTTCAGGAAGAGTCAGTCTGCGAGCGGTGTCTGAAGCGAAGATTTTCTTGCTGTGGGGGCAATGTGTGTCATTGTCTTATGTCAGTGGCTGCATGCATGGTGCAGTTCATCTTTCTGGTAAAGAGTTTCTGTGAGCATGATGCGAGATTTTTGCATTCAAGCCCATTTCAAGCAATGAAGGAAAGAGATCTGCATCTGTCTGACTTTCGTATCCAAACATTCTATTGCAGAAGCTTTCACAAGCATGGCACATTTCTTTATATTGTGGCCCAGCTTCAAAGCAAGTGATGGGTTGGAATATTGCTGAGTTGCAGGCTGAAAACCACAGATATTGTGTGTGGCTGTCATAACAGCTTCCACCATATCTGGGGATATGAAGTCGGAGAGCTTGGCAGACATTCTACCTGTAACTTTCCGCAACTCAAGAAGTAGGCGTGCAGTTTCTCTTCCTTTGGTACGGACACAGTTGTGCTGATCAACATCATAACCAAGTCTGTCAAACTCTGATCTCATAAGCTGCACGACTGTTCTGTCCTTGTTTGCTGCAACTGACACATCGTCTGATCTAATGACTGTAGAAATACTAGAAACTCTTGTGTTTCTGCTTCTGTGACAGAAGTAGGAAGGAGCAGTCTTCCTTTCCGGAGCTTTTGTGATCCTTTCACTTTGCCTGCTGGGGACAAAAGGCATGCATGCTTGTGTAGCAAGGTTTCTCTGAAATATCCAAAGCAGTATGGGCATGGGACAAAGTCACTGGGGTCAGCATTTGCAGCTGAAGATGGGCAGTGGACCACAATCAAGACCCCTTGTCCTTTTTTAAGTACGTCCCAATTGTGTTTATGATTCCAAGTTTCTGATTCTATATAGCATTTTTTTCTTTTGTTGTTTGTCCTTGGACTGTAAATAAACCCTTACATCGTCTTCCTCAGCATGCATAGTTCTGAGATGTCTTGGCAGCTTTTTTTGCTTTTGATTGCAAAACAGGCAAATGCAGAACTTACTGTCACTTTAATCTAAAACTTTAACTTGGCTGTCAGATGTGGTAGCGTAACTCTTTCCTACACTGCTTTCATGACTTTCTGCATACTGTAGCAGTGGGAAAGTTGTTGATGTTTGAGAGGTTTCATCATCAGTTTCTGCCACAAACTCACAACCAAAACGGTCTCTCCTCTTGTTGTGCTCCTGATTATGGCCTTCAGAATCAGATGAAAATCCACCACTTCTGTATGTGTTTGGTAGTATAGGGTCTTGGTCATCAATTAAATGCTGTATATTGTCTGGATCATCATCTATAGACGGTATGTAGTCTGGGTCACAATCTAAAGATGGTATGTAGTCTGGGTCATCAGTGTTGATTCTAGGATTTCAAAAAAGGGGGCCCAAGGGCCCCCTCACATAAAAAAAGGGGGCCCATAGGGTGAAAATGGGAGGCCCTCAAAACGCGTGAAAATTCAGATTTTAAAGCTTAATCACAATGATTACATTATGGCCAAAGTAAACTAAAACAACAAAAAGAAACAAGAAACGAGTTACATTTTATTACAGAAACGCACACACACACACACACACACACACACACGCACAGAGTACACACACATTCTGACATACCTTAGAAGATTTGTCTTTTCTGGTGGTGCATGTACTCAGCTGAGCTCCCTTCTTGGCAGTCATACAGCAAGTGAGCAAGTCTGTTGTCACCTCATCATAGAATCCAGCAACTCTAAGCCTACCCCACAATTAATTCAGTCTCTTTATATGAAGTGACCATCACTATTGTCAAGATTTATATACCATCAGTATCACCTTAAGAAAACCCTTTAACTGTGAAAAGTCACTGTGTACACCTTCACCATACACAACTGAAAAGCTTTATACATATGTACAGCCCACAGAAAATCCATTCATTTCTTGTAGATCCTCCTATCCTTCTGTTGCTTCCACTCTGCTGCAGCAGCTGTGAAGTCATGGTCATTGATGGGAGGACCTTCACATTTGATGGTCATCAGCACATTGAGGCTGTCTTCTTTCAGCCTGTTTCTCCTTCTTTAACCAGGGTCTGTCTTTCAACCATGATTCTTGAAACGCCTTGTAGAGTTTCTTCTGCTCCTCCGTGTTCGAACTGGAGGGATCGGCTTCGTTTTCACCATCTTCATTATCTTGCTGATCTTCGGGTTCACTGGCACTTTCAACCGTTTCGCCTCCGGCGTCGATCGGCTGAGACACGCTATCGCTTGACTGAGTAGCCGTAACGGTGGCTGTAGACTCATTATCGGCTTCCAGCTGATGATCTTTAGATATATCAGTGCGTTTTTTCTTCGTGAAGGCGAAAGAAAACAGAGTGTTTGGCTTCGCGCGCTTCATCGTTGAAGCCGACATGAGGACTGTTGAACTGCCAGTACCGCTGATTGGCTCAACTGCTGCTTCTCGGCCAATGAAAAAATTTGGTAGAACGCGCGTTCGGCTAAAGGAATTGCTCAGGAGGCTATACACACGGCAGCGGCGAAGCCGCGCTGGTTGTGCAAAAACGCGTTCGTTCTCTTTTTTTTGCGGCTTTTGGGCCGCGTCTTTCGCGATTTTTTGCGGCCTTCAGAAAAATATTGCGGGAATCCCGCAAGGGCGCGCTCTAGAATCAACACTGGGTCATCATCTGGAGATGGCATATTTTCTTGATCATCTTCTGGCGATGGCATGTTTTCTTGATCATCATTTGGAGATGATTTGAGATCTAACTCATAATCTCCTCTATGCTGTTTGCCAAGGTCCTAGGATAGACAAATGATATGGACTACTAAATGTAATTCATATATAGTGAAACCCTTTCAACACTCTCTCTCTCTCTGCCTTAATAAACTCTTACCTACTCAACTGTTTAAAATTTACCAAAATATGAAAAAGAAGATCTATCAAAATTTTGTGCTATATGTCATCATCATCATCATCATTATTATTATTATTATTATTATTATTATTATTATTATTATTATCACTATTATTACTAGTACTACTATTTGTTATTATTATTATTATTAGCATTAAAATCTCAGAGTGATTCCGCTTAATAATAAACAATCCTAAAATTAAAAAGATAAAAAAATAAATTGATGATTTGTATGACACTTAAACATTTCCACGCTAACTGCATGGTTACAGTGCTGAGTGAAATTCAAGCCTGTTAGGCGGATACACAACTCTCCCCAGCACGAAGTTGGTACCCATTCCACTCGGTGTTGTGAGGAATGCGGGTGGTAAAGAGTCTTTCCCAAGGACACAATGCTCACACGCGGCTCGAACCCGTGACGTTTGGATCACGAGTCCGTCTAATTGATTTTGCCAACGCATCCCAGATGTATGTGACCAATGTCAGTGGTTTTGTCTACAGAATTCTGCCAGGGACAACTGCTTACACGTTGCCGTGGGTTCTTTAACGTGCACCAGACATGCCTACCCCAAAATCTTACTATCAGGAACAGATGTTATAAAAATCAGGAACAAATCGAAAATTTCAAACATTTTCAGGAACACTCAACCTTCCTTTTGTGGACACAACCACGCGTGTGTAGGTTCACACCACACACACACACACACACACACATTCACACACACAAACACCATAACAATTCTGCAAAACCCTCTCTTTCAGGCAGAAAAAACAACTTACCTTTATTTACACTATGTACATTGCATGTCATGCATGGTTTTCACTGTGCAGACTTCAGAGACCTGTAGTAGGCACTCTTCAGGTCTGCATAGTCCCAGGTCTTGTATTGTCTTTGAAGTGCCTCTCCTGGCCTGGCCTTGGCAACCAGTAGTGCTTCAAGAGTGTCATGTCCAAGCCTGTTTCTAAATTCAGTCATATTTTTCCGCACCACAGAGAACACCCTCTCACAATGCGCTGAAGAATGTGGAATACACAGAATGGAGACCATCACTCTGGGTAGCACCTTGAACAGGAGCTCACCATCCTCAGACAACTTGCTGATCTTGCCCCAGGTTGTGTCTGCTCTGTCTTCAATACACTGTGTGATGTCAGTGCACTGATACTCAGAATACTATTATTGACACGCTGGAACAGCCAACACTTCAGACTGAACTTGTAGCGTATCGGCATCAAAAGTCCTCACGACCAAGGGAAACA
>JAFLJL010018748.1:5161-63502 GCA_018398815.1 Conus ventricosus | reverse complement strand
GGGTTTTGGGCCCGGGGCCTTTTTGGGTTGTTTTTTTTTCCAAAAATCCCTTTAAAACCCAATTTTTTTGTTTTTGGGTTTTGGTTTTGATTTTCTCAGTTTGTTCCTTTTCCCGGCCCCGTTTACGCCCCCCGCCCAAATAGGACTTTTTAAATTGTAATTACCCTGTGGAAAATTCCTTCTGTTTCTGTCCTTTCGGGGGGCCCCGGGGACGTTTTGGGGGGGGGGGGGGGAATCTTTTTTACGTCTTTTTTTTCTTAAATTTTAAGATCAAAAAAATTAATTAAAATAATTAACCCCATGTTTGGCCCATTAATTTTAAACATTTACATAAAAGGTGTTTCTGGGGATTTTTTAAAACGGTTTGGAAAAACTTTTTTATCTTTTCAAACCCCCCTATTTTTCCACTAAAACTTCTTTTCCCACGACTAAAATTTTTCCCCTTTAGCGTTTCGCCGGATAGACCCAAGGCTGTTAACAATTTTTTGTTCTACTTTTTTTAAACCTAAATATTATTTTTAACGCAAAAAAAGATATTCTTCTTTTGGCAGTGGGGGGGACGGGTGTCGCTTGTTAATTTAAATTGTTCTCACATCCTTTTGCTTAAAAAATAAATAATTAAAAATGATTTAACTTTTTTGGGTGTATGGGGTTATATCAACCCGGGAAGCTTTTTGGGAAAAACCCCAAGGGAAAGAAGAAGATTCGCCAAAACTATTGCAATTTTATTTTTTTTACCAAACAAAGATTACTGTTTAAAAAGCACATAGACACCTTTCGTATTATGATATTTTTAATTTTTTTTTTTATTAAAAAAAAAGATGGGGAAAAAAAGTTATAAATACATTTACCATTCTGCTGGATTGGCGGGCTTAGAATAGGCAAGCTGTTAGAAAAAAAACATGTTTAAAATGAAGCCGGCGGATCGGAAGGTTAACTTTGAGGCGTTGTTAAGGTTATGTTGAAATTTACGCGGGGATTGCGTCAAAAACTTTCTTTTTGACGGGGGTTAACCCAGAAAATATTAGTTCATGAAAGATTAATTTAAAAAAAATTAATTTAAAAAAAGATTCGTTTGGCCCAATAAGGAGGAGCTTTTGTTAACGCTTTGGCTTTTTGGGGAAGCAATTTATTTTTTAAAAATTGAGGTCCATGGAAGAAAAAACGCAAACAAGGCAAAGAAGTTTTAGCTAAGTTGAGAGGCGTTACGAGAAAAGACAAATTTGCCCACTTAGACGCCTTTAATAAAAAGTTAAGAGAACGGGAATTGCCCCAAAAAGATTTTCTTATGCAGGTTTTCCCCCGAAAATTTATTTCAAAGAAAGATTAATTCTAAAAAATTTTAAAAATTAAAAAAGATGGCAGGAGTTTTTAGGGGTAGGAGGAGCATTTTTTTAATGCTTTGGCCTTCTCTGGAACAATTTTATTTTTGTAAATTGGGTTGATAAGAAAGAAACGCCATAACAAAGAAATAGAAGATTTAGCCAAAGCAAGAACGTTTATGAAAAAGGGGGTTTTGCTCATTGACTTTTTAATAAAAGTTAAGGAACAGGGGCATGCAGAGCACACATTTACAGGTTGATGAGAAATAAAGGGTATTACTTAGGACAGGAAAGAAGTTTCAAAACTCGCCACCGCCAGAACTGTCTTTTTTATGAACCCCCAAAGAACGAAAAATAAAAAATTTGTTTTATTGGGGGTGCTAGGGGAGCATCTATATTCTGCACAAACAATTTAAAATCCAATTAAAAAACAGCCCTTTTTATGGAAAAGCCAAATAATTTTTCCCCAAAGGGGGTTTTGGGAAAGGGAAAAGCTGCTATTAAAAACTGAGTAAAGCTGCTAGAGTGTCTAAATCGATGCGAAAACTGGCTTTAAAAACAAGCAATTTTTGGCAAATTAATCTGCCTCCCCCCAAAAGAAAAATAAGGCCTGTTTTTGTTAACTCGTTCCAAATGACCCCCCACCAGATGGACTTGCTGTTCTCCACATGAAAAGTTAGAAGAAAAAAATTTAAGTAGCTCTACGTTGTTGACAGGCTTAAAGTACAAAGATGCCGTTTTTAAAAACGGATAAAAGCTCAACTGCGTGTTTTGGGCTTTACAACAAATATCAGCGAGGTCCATTAAAGTACCTGGGAGATCAAGTTGATGATGGAAAAAAGAGTTTAAAGGGTTTGCCAACCACTGTTTTTAAAACATCATGTTGCAGTTAGGAGGGGACCCCCAGGAAACCCCCTGGGTCACAGCCCTATAAAAAATTTTAAAAAACTAGCAAACCCCTGTTTACCTATCAATATCACAGAAAATTATGGCACTACGAAGTCCCGAACGCGTAACACAGTGGGTTAGAAGCTGCCTGCATCTAGCGCCATAAACAATAAAGAATTTAAAGCAACAGGCCTTAACAGTAAACCATCAAATTAAAAAAAATTACATTATGAAGATGTCGGGGGGTCAAAAATTTGCCTTTGGGACTAAAGAAAGTACTTGTATGCTCCGGGAAGGCAGAGGGCATGTTAAATTAGAGCCCCCGATCCTATATGGACGTAATGTTTAAAAAGTTGAAAGAATTATGAAAAAAACCCCCCTTTAATCATTTAAGAGAACCTCTCTTCTAGGGGCGCTACTGCGTCAAAAAAACCTGCCCCAAAAAGACCCTTTGTTCGGAAGAGCGCAAGTTGTCCCCCCAAAACACAGTTAGTTAAAAAAAAAATAGTGTTTTTTTTGTTAAACTTATTTATTTGTTAAATTATTTTTTTGTCTTTTTTGGGGTTTTAAAAATGATCTGTGTTTTTTTTTAAAAGTTTTGTTAAATTTGCATCAGTGTCACTTTTTTTTTTCCCCCGTGAGTAAAAGCTTTCTCCACCCCTTTTGAAGTTAAATTTTCTGCGTCGTAACCTCACCTGCCATAAGCTTCTGAAATTTTTCGTCTGTAATGTTTTACCCGGGGATGTTTGCTTATTCTTAATCTAATGACAAAGTTTGCCAGAAAAGGCAAAATGCATATGCTTTTTAATTTAGGAGTTAATTTTTTAAAACACATTTCAACCATAGACAGGCGCCTCCCCCAAACCCTAGGCCCCTATGCAAAAAGGCTGGCCCCCCAAACCCCAGGGGTAAAAGGCAACCCCGGCCCCACACTTACGCGCTACACCGATGACCAGAATTCATAAAAAGAGTATTTAAAACTTTAGCTATTTTTCTAGTAACTCTAACTTACCCAAAGTCGCCTTTCTTTTTCCCTTTTGAAGTTCTTTTTTGCTCTAACCTAAACTGTTAAACCTCCATTTTTTAAATAAGTTATTTTTTTTAATTAATCTTATTATATTTTCTTAAAAACCTTCTGGGGGCCCCCTTTATCAAAAAGAGTAAAACGGGAAAAAAATCAAAATACTTAATTAAAAAAAGCGAGTACTGTTAGTTTTTTTGGGCAAACCCTCCGTAACCTTGTCAGATGAGCAAGGGGTTTTTTTTTATCCCGTTTTTAGTAATAAAAAATAACGAGCTTTAAAAGGGGGTCCAAATTTTTGCCTTTTTTTATCCTCGATTTGCGTATGTTTGGGGAAATAGGTGCCCTCCCCCGGAGTAAAAAATAAGCCAAAAAGATCGTCATTTTCCTAGGTACGATTTAGTTTGGGGTAAATTCTAACCCCGGTGTCCCCCTCCCCCTCAGCTAAGGGCCTTTTTTTCTCTGTAGCATTAAATTTTAAACCCCGCCAAGCATTTCAATATGTTTTTTTTTTGTGTTCCTGGAACCAAGCTAACAAGAATGAGCCCCGCATTCAAAACCTTTCTAAAATTGTTTTTCTTATCAAAATATACATGGGGCTTTTAGTTCAAACTTTAAAAATTTTCCGTCATTTCAGGAAGCCAAAGCCCAAGCTTCTCTCGTTTTTAAATTTTTATTCATGTTTTCCAAAAACTTTTGCTCTTAAATTTCTTATCTTTCAGGGTGGGGTATTGCTGTCGTTTTTTGTCTCAAATTTTTTTTCGTTTGTAAACCCCCTCATCTGGTACTCAAATCCAAAAAATTTCCTGGGGACTCCATTAGATCAAACTCGTTTTGGTCTCCCAGGGCTTTTAGCTCTACTGCAGTCATTTTGGAGTGCTCTGCTTTTTGGTTCGGCCCCCGAGACATTTTTTATATAAAAAACAAAAAAAATAAAAAAAATTGTATAAGCAATCAAAAATAACATCTACAATAAACAAAGATTGAACTGGAGGGTCAGTTCCCCTAAGCATAGTTAGCGTCTTTAATGCTTCTAACTGCTCTTTTATTTTTTTTTAGCTCTCTTTGTCCCTTTTATATAATTTTCACTAAACATTTTTCAAAACATCTTTGTCCTTAGGTAAAAAAATACAACCCATTTTAAATGCGATCTAAAGCCTTTTAAAACAGCATTGTACTTTTTTATTTAAAAGCCCCCACAGAAACTAAGGCGTGGGATCCCCAAAGGCTAGCTTTGACAGGGCTTTTCTTTTTTTAACAAAAGTCTCTTTTAGCTGAACATCATCAAAAAAACGTGTTTCATTTTCCCCCAAATATCTATAGTAAAGCTAAAAATCGCCCTTTGTCGCTAGGACAACTAGAAAATATTACGTCTGCCAAAAAAAATTCCTTCTTTTTAAGATTGTTTTTGTTTTTGGGTTTGCAGAATATAAAATGTCTCGTAATGAAAACCTGTAGATGTTTGTAAACAAAACGTCGATCTTTTCCCACCCATAAACCCAGTAAGAGAACAGGGGGTCTTTTGGCAAAAAATTTAAGCTATCCATCTTTTTTTTTTAGAATATTTTTTTTTTTTAAGCTCCTTTTTTTCCGGCGGGGCCCCTTCCCACCCATTTTCCAAAATTTTTAATACACCCCCCCCCATAAAAACTGAAATTTTAAAAGGCCGTTTTGGGGCTTTTTCCCCTTGCAAATTTTTTTGTTCCCCCCCTGCCCCTTTCCCCACCCAAAACACTTTTTTTTTTTTCAAGGGTTTAAAAAGACCAAACCCCCCCCCCCCCCCCCCCCAAAAACAATGTAATTTTTTAAAAACCGTCCTCGAAATTTTCCTTTACAAAAAAAATTTCTTTTTAAAATGTTTGGGGGAAAAACCCCCCCCCATTTTTGGGAAAATCGTGGCCATTTTAAAATAACCTTTTATTTTTATTAACGCCTCTTTCCTCAAAAAGGGAATTTTTCCAACCCAGTAACCCGCAAAACCCCTTTTAAAAATTTTTAAAAGGTGATTTTGAGGAAAACCAAGGGGCCCGGTTTCAAATGTTGGGACTTCATTTTAAAAAGTTTTCATTTTTAAATTTAACCTTTTATTTTCCGAAAAATTTTCTTTCTTTTTAGAAACAAATCAAAAAGGGGGAAATACCCCCGGGGGGTCTAAAGGGGAACGCAAACCCCCAATTAAACCGATATCGTTTTTTCTTTTTGGAAAATTTAATTTGGGAAGCCTCTTTCACTCAAAACAGAAGATGGAAAATCGTGAAATGTTTCTTTCATGCCCACCTTTAACCATTTTTCCTTTTCCCCTTTGCCTTGCTCAGCCCCTTACATTTTTTTCCGTTTTTTTTTCCTTTTTTTTGGAAAAGATCAGAATAGAGGGAAAAATTCTCCTCTCATCAAAGACATTTTCCAGGATTATTGCTATGATTAACAAAGCCTGCCAAAATTACAACAACAGAGATTGGTTGCATTTTATTTTTTTAAAAATTTGCAGGCCGGATTTAAAATTCCCCGCCAAAAAACAAAACTTTTTAAACCCGCCAGGGAAAACTTTGAGGAGAAAAAAAATTAACCCTTTTTTAACCTTTTTTTCCTGGGGCCTTTCTTTTTTTTAGGACGGTCCCCCAACCCAAAAAAAACATTTTTTATAAAACAAAAAAAAAATAATAAAAAATATGGATGAAGATTTTGATCCGATTGATCCTATTGAAGAAGATGAAACAGAACTGGGACCTTCATTGCAGGAAGAGCTTGAAGGGGCAGGTTCTTTACTCCCTAGACAACGTCAAGAACTATTGCGAGAAAGAATTCAATCATTCTATAGAAGCTTAGGGCAAGAGCTGCCAAGCGTTCTTGATCCTAACGATTTTGAAGAAGATGGTGGGCATTTGTATATAAAAACTGGTGCGGGAGAGCGCGCGAAGGTTACTTCAACGCAAAACCCAAACAAGTTTTTAAAACTAAGCACAATAAGGCGAAAAATCCCTATTGCTAAGGCAGAACAATTAAACCTTTTAGAACTTAGAGCCGAAGCCGTTAGTCATTTACAGAACTTGGAGCGGGGGCTGCCAACACAATCTGAAATACAAAACATACCTCTTCAAGATTTAAATCAAACGGCAGATGAACTAATAGCAGAAATTGAAACGAGCTTAAGTGAGGAGACAATCAGACAAACATTAGCAACAATTGATGATCCTCCATTGCCTGTGCGTGACCTCCGGGGTCTTGAGAGCGCTTTTACAACAATAAGAGAAGAACTAATGCTCAGCACAGCAAAACTTAGTAAGCTAGAGAGAGAGATAGAAGAAGAAAAAAATAAGCTGGCTGATAACAATTTAGGGCAAGAAGAAAAGGCTAGAATACAGCAGAAAATACAGGAGTCAATGGGTAAAAGGGAAGGGCAGTTAAGCGTGATTTCTATTCTCAGAGGAAATCTAGAATCTCAAACAACCAGATTCAAAGAAACTATAAAGAGAATACTTCATGAAAACACTACGCTGGCAGAAAGAATAAGGATTCTGTTTAGAGAAGAGGGGATTACAGTAGTTAGCATATTAACGTCTGTTGGGTTTGCTATCTCTACACTCGTTTATGCTTTAACGGGTGGTGCGCCAACAGGGCCAGTAGCCCCTCCAACACCTCAGCCTGGTAAAAGTTGGATTAGAAAACAATTGCATCATCTAGCAAACCTATTAAAGAAGTTAGCTGCCAAAGCGCTTGATGCTCTGCCTGGCATAATAGGCAGTGTTGTTAGTTGGGTTTTGTCTACTATAGGCAAAGTTGCTGGTTATATGGCTGACCATCTGTGGACGTTAGGAGCGCTAGCTGCTGGATTAATTTTTAGTGAAATAAAGTATGGTTAATCCAGTAAAAGTTAAAATACAACGAGTGCTGTCTTTTCACTAGTGTGGCTGTCGGTGTGAGGTAGATCAACAGGTGGAGTGCTTTCTGGCTGTGGGGCGCTTATAACTGGCGGTGGATCGCTTTCTGGGGTGTTTATAACTGAATCGCCTTCTTCAGGGCTAGGTACTTTTTTTAAAATGGATGGGGCCGGCCTTGTGTTTAAGCCTTGATTGTGTCCTAAGTTTTGGTCGTCTCCAGCTATGAGGATTTCATTGTTATAATTCTGCAATACCAATCTGCAGTCTAAGGTCAGAGGGTAGCATGTATAATCCATGGCCTACAACAAAGTCAACCTTTGACCTAGCATGTGCAGGAACGTCTTGGTACCTTTGTATGCTGGCAGGCAAATCAACAGCAGAGTTAATAGCATCTTCTAAATTGGCTAGAAATTGTTTTTTGGCATCAAACCCTGTAGACTGATCTAGTATGCTAGACTTGGTTTGTGCTTGTGCCCCTAATAGACACCAAACGTATGTCCGTATGGAGTCATTAAGTCTTTGCACTCCTGGCATTGTTAGACCTTCACTTTCATCTAAGATAAATGTTGCCCAAGCATTAGGGTGTTTTTGTTCTATGGACCCCAATCAACTTGTTTGTTTGGTTGAAAGAGGTATGGCCGGGCCAGTAATCATAATTAATTCTCTTTTTACACCCCACAAATACAATGTGCCCATCCCATGATTACGGTCTAACTTTTGTCTAAAGTCAGTTGAAGGCTCAATGTTAAATTCGTTGCAGATTCTTTCATATGCATTATTGTCCATTGGGCTTTTAAATGGATTAAACGCGTTGTCGTTAGGAAGGGGCACTTGCAGTTCGGTTAGTATGCGTCTGTACTGGTAATAAACATGAAAGTTATATACTGACCTTACTAAAAGATTAGGGTGGTTTAAATGGTTTGCATATGAAACGCCGCAGCCAGTGGTTGCGCAGTAAATGGCAAATTTAACTGATTCTGGAAAAAAGCCATAGGGTGGGATGACCATGCTGATGGCACTCTATCATTCTTTATTGGCGGATTTAAATATCTAGTTAGCGGGTTTACAAGCCTAACTTGGAAACCGTATAATTCGTCTACTGCAATGGTTAGTAAACTGAAGTCCAAAGATTTGGGGTTATAAAACGCCCCTACATTGTAAGTAGTACTTTCGATATATTTAAAAGGCTTCATTTTTTTAAATTAATTTTTTAAATAGTTATAAAAAAGATGCACATCTATATAAACCAACAAAACAAACGTGTGCCCTTAACGCATCCAATTAACAACAGGCGAGGTAATTATAGGATTGCTCTTAAAGAAATTGGGTTTAAAGTAAAATGGATTAACATATTTGAAAGGGTTAAGAACAACTGGGTAGATGTTAAGAATGAACAAGGCGATCTATTAAAAAGTTTAAAAATACCCGATGGTTACTACAACTTTTGTTCTTTAAGAGAAGTATTTAGCAATTTTAACATTAAGTTAAAATTAATGAGGCAAATCTTATAGTTACTATGAATTTTCCAGAAGAGGAAAGGGAGTACGTTTTTCCTAGAAGCCTTGCTCGAATTTTCGGCTTTTATGATAGTGGCAAAACATATCATATTAAAACACATGCACTTAAAAAGCGGTCTTTATGTGTATGTAGGCAGTAGACCCGCCGATTTTCTTGTGAACCCAATGTTGTATGTCCATTTAGAGGAGTTAAAAACAGACCGCAATTTATTTATGGGACAGCCCTCTACAGTTCTACGAGTACTGCCAGCAATTAAGGCAGGGTTTTGCGATTATCAGTCATATAGGTTTGGAGGAGGCAGTTATTTTAAAGAATTAATTAGCGTAGATATAAATTCATTAAATATAAAAATAACTAATCAAAACGGAAATCCAGTTGTTTGTTCTGATTTATTAATAGTATTAGAAGTAGAAGAACGTACTGTAAACCATTAATTTTTTATGTGTGTGTGCATAAGTGGGCAGGGGGTGGTTTAATTAACTATGTTAATCAATAGCAGGTCTTTTTGACCTGGATTACTGCATTGCTTTGTATGGCAAAACGCTCTTTCTTACACCCATACACACACAAACACACACAAACAAACAACAAACAAATACAAACAAACAACAAAACAACAACAAACAAACACACACACAGTAGATGGTAAAGGTGCTTGTGGGGAAAATGTGAAGCGGGGCTTTTTGTGGTTCACACTTGAACGTCGTGAATTCGAGGCAGCCGCCAAAGCACTTAGCAGAATCCTGAATCAATAATCACAGGATCTGTTTCAGTTCTATTGGCGGCCACCCGAAGGCGGCCTTTAAGCAGGTAGCAGGGCGAAGCAGGGCGTTGAGGTAGGGCGAAGCAAAAACAGCTGAAGTAGAGCAGGCACAAATGTCACAGAGCAGCAAGTTGTAGGTTGGCAAGATGGCTACCGAACATGCATGATCGTTACTATATTTAGAACCCCGCCATAGCAGCAAGTTGTAGGTTTGCAAGATGGCTACCGAACATGCATGATCGTTACTATATTTAGAACCCCGCCATAGCAGCAAGTTGTTGCAGGGCTGCAAGATTGCTATCGATTACCCACCCATATTCCCTACCCATACCCCTCTAAATCAGACATGATTGTTACTGTGGCTGGGACTGTTGACGCTTTGATGTGGGAGGAATATATGGCGCTTCTGACCAGTACTTTCTGTATTCTTCGATCTGGAGCATCTCTTCGATTTGCTTCAGTTTGCTCATAATATAACTGATTGGTAACCCAACGGTGTAAAATCGGGGAAATGCTTGAAGCGATTTGGCAACAGCACGCAGTCTACGCGCATGAACATCAGAATAGCCAGTTTTTTCTTCTAGCCACTGAGCCCACGTTTTTGCCGTCTTTCCTTCTTTTCTTTGTCCCTCCTGCCATTGTTTGCATAAAATCAAAAACTTCCCAAACTGAATGTAAATCAAGATTTGTTGAGCGTTCTGCCTTTTAAGATTTCTCACCCCTTTTTGCAGTCTTTCTACAATGTCTTGTTCAGTTGTTGTTTGAGCTAAATAAGCATCTGTATAAGCTTCTGTTGATATAGCATGACTAACATCGGCTTGGTTTGAAACAAGATAGCGATGTAAATCACTTGGAGTTGTTAGTTCCACCCTCTTTTTCTTGCCTTCTTTTTCTTTAAACAAATCTTCCATCTTTCTTTTTAGGTTTTTTGGCAGTTTCATTGGTCCTTCTGTTTTAGCCTTAGCAGCAATTAATGCCATCTGCTCATGATATATTCTATTCTCTTCTAGTACGCGTTGTTCTTCTTCTGTCCATAATGAAGTAGAAGGTTGAGAAGTAGCTTGCACTTGTTGAGCCATGCTACTGGAAGAATTAAACTAGTCTGTTGCTGCTTGCAATTCATAAATTTCCTTATTTAGTTCTTGTGAAGAAGACCTCCTAATAATTCCGCTTTTCCACAAAAAGAAAACACTATCACGAGACATAAAATTAAACAGCAGAAACACAGTTTTCCCAGCACGCCTTCACTGCTCAACGCCACACTAAAAAATGGCAGTACAGGGCAGCTCGGCTGCTAATGTCACGTGATTTAAGCCCGGCAGAAATGGCGTCATACCCCCTGCCGATTGGATTAGCGTGCTCGCGTGAGATGCAGGCTCCTGCGCAGTAGACCATGCAAAAAAACAATGACGCCGTTCAATATTAATTGCGGCCAGTCTGGCCGCCCAGCAGGTTGTAAACAACAGGACTGCCAAGCCATATACGTTTTTAGTTCATTTCATGTCCCTGTAAGAGAATGTAAATATCTTTGTTCACGATCACTAAATCTTATCTAGCACGTAAGCCCCCGTTTTAATGTGCTGAATACGTCAATTTTTGATGGTTTTGGCATGTTAATTTTTTTGGAAAACAGGTGTTAAATTTTGGCCAAAACTAATATGAGAAGGACGTGACTTGGATGTGAAAAGGGGGGGTTTTCGTGCAAAATATGATGGGTGAGCTTGAACGAAGATATTTACATTCTCTACTATCAACTGAGTCAGCTACTGTGGAGTCAGAAATTTGTTCACAGACATTCCTTTGACAGCTTGTGCTATTATCGTTTTTATGTCTTTGTGTGTGATCTGCACTCAATGTCTCCGACTCAACAAAAGACTTTACTCTTTCATTGTCATTGTCATTGTGTTCCCCTGTACTCGATTCCCCTTGAATGTACAGCATGTGGGGATTTTACATTTGCGCGAATCTTTCTGCGCTTAGCGTGGTACTCTCGGTCGAAATTCATGTATATAATTAGACCTAGACTAGAGGGACAATCAAATTCAGTAACAGACAATAAAATCAACAATAAAGGATACAAACAATGAAAATGTTCATGGACAGCAGCCTGCCGATTTCTGGGTAACGTTTGCCGCCTGGAAGTGCAATGAGAGCAAAAATAACAGACACGCAAACAGGCTTAAAAATAAAGGTCTTTTGCTAAAAATTCTATTTTCTCATTTTCAAGCATAAAAATCATTTCTATTATTTTAATATGTTAATTTGATTAAAGATTAATTCGTCAGCTAATGTTGTGTAATCACTCCTTCATGTGCATGACTGTTTTTACAAGTATATGAAGCATGTATGTATTCAGTAACTGTAAATGTATGTTGTCAATGTTTGTAAAAGATATCTTATTTAAGTGTGTATTGTATATTTTGGAGTGATTTCACAGTGTGGGTGCGGTCAACAGAAACCAAAAGGAGAAATATGTTTGTGACCATTTATTTGTTTTTAAATACAGTCAGAAATAAACAAAAATAACAAGGACAGTGTAACGTTGTGTTTGCTGTGGTTTGATGTATGGATTCATACAACAGAAACGTTAGCACTTGTTGATTGCTATGATAACTGATCTTCTTGACGGTTGTCAACAAGACTGTTTATTCCCAAAACGAGGCTGTAAAATAAAAGCATATGAGTAACGTCCCTTGAACCAAATTACAACACTACAGACAGATATTTCTGAAACATAAATGTACAACATCTGGTTAATCATTTGACATTTAACAAAAGGTATCAGTTATATTTCTTAATAATTTCACTTCTATTGTGAAAATGACAACTCCTTCAGATTATCATGAGTAAATCAAATAAATTAGTAGGTCTCTACAACGCCATGTCACTAAGACAATGGTAGTCTCATTAGGAACATTCTGTTCCATTTGTAACCCCCCACATAAAATAAGGAATTTCTGTGGTAGATTACAGCCAGGTTGGTTCTGCACAACATCTGTGCAAACAATAACAGAAAGAGTCAAAAATTGCACAGATGCTGTTTGTATAGTTTGGTGGAAATTTTTACTAAGCAGGAAGTAGTCACGCAGAAAATAAACAAACAACCAAAAATAAATAAATTGTATTAGGGATTTCTATTATTATAACATTCTATGAAATCTTTACTAGTTGTATAAGTTAAGGATCACTCATTTAAATAGAAAGGAAGGTTTTTAAATAATTTCCAATTAGAACAAAGAAATGATTATGTCCTGGGGAGGCGCCCATGTGACTTCCTGTTTGAGTGACCTTGTGGGTCCCTCCTGTATAAAAAGAGCCACCACGTGCTAGCTAATCCTTTTTACTTAGACACAGAGGTCCAGCTGCAACCAGAGCAAGCTGAGAGGGCTTTAAGGCTGCTCTCTGCCACTACCAGCAGAGGTGGGTGACTGTCTTGTTCTGAAATTGAATTTTATACATTTGTTTATATTGCAGGTCATTATGGTATAGAAAAAAGGGAACTAAGTGATTAGCCAAAAGTTTTTCCCAAAGAAGGAAAGAGTTGGGAAAGAAATGAAATTTGCACCTGGTGGCCACAGGGTTGGCCACATGGTTCTAGTTGACTGAACAAAGACTGGTAGGCCTTTGTGACTAGAATGTAGCAAGCCTTCATGCAACCTACTTTTCACCTGTGGACACTGGTATGAAATAGTTTTTTAGTAGAATGTGAATGTTTTGGAAAGGATTCTGGTGTATGTTCTGAATTATGGTTTATTTAGAATGTGAGATTTTTTTTATTGTGTATTGTATTGGTAAGATCTTTATTGTCCATGTGTATTTGATCTGAATTAGAGCAAGTTGCTCTCAAAGATACAGGATTTGTATTCATTGTTTTGTATAATTTTTGTGGAAAAACAATATAAATGTGCTAGTAAATAACAGAAAAAAATGGAGAAGTGCGATACCTGTTTGGAAATTGATGACCATTGGGAAATTAATGTTGGAAAGGCGCAGGAGCGACAAAAATGGAGTGATATGAGGTGTTGTGGGAAACACCTCGTATCAAAATTGTTGAGTACACCGTGACATGGAGATGTGACACAGTGTTGATAATAATTATTGAGCGGGAAATGCTCAGTAGCATTCAGTGTAATACTTTGTTTGATTTTTCTCATGGGAAGAATCTTGTACAGGCAAAAGATAACACGGGATGACAAAGCAATTTATGACCATGCTGTTTTGGCAAAATGGCAGGGTTGTGAAACATGTGGTCTGAGACAAAGGGAACATTTCCATGTGGCATGGGTGACATGCACCTCACTGACTGGTTTCCCTACTGTAAAAGCAGAGGACTAGGGAAAGTCAGTTTATTGGCATATTTATTTCACATTGTTTCCAGGTATTTGTAACATGTGTTGTTGATTTTGCAAGTGTGCTTTTAATATGTTTAAGATGTTATGGGTTGTAGTTTAACTTTTCTTTTCAGCCATGGTTGTCTTTTCAGTATCATGT
The DNA here is from genome assembly GCA_018398815.1 of Conus ventricosus. Taxonomy (NCBI): domain Eukaryota; kingdom Metazoa; phylum Mollusca; class Gastropoda; order Neogastropoda; family Conidae; genus Conus; species Conus ventricosus. The sequence continues at coordinate 49,621 of JAFLJL010018748.1, read as the reverse complement.
GTAGCCATTGATTTAATGGAAGAAATTAATGGGGAGAGATCCGACAGAAAAATCACTATGTTTGTGTTGTTTTTTCAGACGATTTTTTCTTTTGGCCTTGAGACCCTTGGTTTTGTTCTGGTTGTCGGTACTGGTTTCTTATTTAACTCCTAAAGGCTTTTAACACTCATAAAGATTGAAGATCTCTAAAATCACTTTAAAAACTTTGAAACTCTAAATTTTGTAAAATTCTAAAATGTTCCCCGGGATCTCGGCTGTTTAATTTTTCCCTGTGGTTGTGTATGGATAGGCCATACTGTTGGAAAGGAAATATTTTGGGCTGAACTGGGAAGAGTTTTGTTTTTTTGTTTTCCTTTATTATTTTTTTTGCTTAGTTAGTCCCTATTATTCAAATAAACACTTGTTTTGTTCTTACTCTATTTGTGGACTCCAGTCTGTTGTATTGGAAATTGTGTTGAGTAGTTAGAAACAAAGGTACTTAACAAGCACGCACCTCACCCAAAAATTGTAACCCAAGAAAGGGAGGGTTGTTAAGGGTTCAAGTTCGCGGACCTTAAGAACTTTAAAACCCAGAAGGACACGGGTTACATAAAGTGGCGCCCAATGTGGGCTAGTGTTTGTTAAGAAATTTTTTTGTTAATAAATAGATAAGTAAATAAATAAAAAATCATAAAATTTTAAGAAATATTCTGGGGATAAGGATAAGGGTGTTATTAGCCGATTGGCAGTTTAGAGCCAGTACAGATTACTTGGCAGAACCAGGGAAATCGGCCATTAAACCATGGCTGCCAATGGAGAGGATGCCGCAGAAGTTGCAGAGCTCAGTGCGGTCGGGGTCCATCAGCAGACCAGAACCACGCCATTTGTTGGGTCGACACCAAACCCATACGCGGGTATGAGTGTCGAGGAGCTGCAGCAGAACCTGCTAGAGATGACCGCAGCCCTGTCCAGACTCACCCACGAGCAGCAGCGACCCATGGACGTGAGGGTGGTGGCCCCACCAGCTCCACCACGACTCCGAATTTTCACGGGGCCAAGTCCCACCGGGAATGAAGTGTCTTTCCCTGAGTGGGAGGAGCAGACAGAACAGCTCCTGCAAGACAGATCTATCACCGACGCCACGCAGCGAATAAAGGGCAGCCTAAAAGGACTGCCCTACCAGATGGCGAAAAACTGTCTGACAGGTGAGGAAATTCTGGCTACCCTCAGACCGCTGTTTGGGGTAGTCAAGAATGCTGATGACCTGTACCAGGACTTCTGCCAGACACAGATGACAAAGAGAGAAAAACCATCCGACTTTTTGATGAGGCTCTGGGAGCATATACTAGGTATCAACAAATATACCAAGTTTAGTGATGCGGAGATGAGCCAAAAAGTGTTCAGCGTCTTTGTGAAGGGCCTCAACCAGACAAATTCATCGCTCAGCTCAGAGCTTCGCAGTAGGTTCGGCCTTCCGGGAGAGACTACCCAGCCACTACCTGAACTGTTTACGGGTAGTTCGCAAGCTGGAGTTAGAGATGAAGAATCCCCACACAGCCGTAAGCAATCTACATATGGCAGAGGCTCAGGAGGACAGAGACCTGGATTTGCTGGCACAGAAGGTCGCAGAGAAGTTACTTGCAGCGGGTGGATTGGGTGGGTCAGCTGGGGCGCAGTCACGTCCCCACAAGAAGAAAGGGCCAAAGGGACACTGCTTTAGGTGTGGTGTGGTAGGGCAGCATTTTGCGAAGGACTGTCCAAACCCACCAAATCGGGCGCGAGTCGCCGAACAGGAGGAGGCGAGGCGTCAGATGCAGCAGTCCAGATGACGGAAAGGCGTTAAACGCCAATGGTCTGCTCGCAAGGACAGCCAGTAGACCCATCATCAACTCGTCCCCCAGTGCTTGACGCCTACACCCAGGTGCAAGTAGATACAGCAGTGAACTGTGCAGACCAGGGACTCTTGACGCTGAAGCCAGTGAAGCTCAAGAGTAATTTCCAGCTGACAATCCCTCCAGCACAGGAAGTGGAACTGCGGGGCCCCATCACCGGTAGTAGGACATCGACTGCTGATCTCCAGGTCCTCTATCGAACCGCAGATACACTGCCAAAGCACCTGAGTGTAAAGTCTGCCGAGATCTTGGACACGGGTAAAACAAAAAGTGTTAAGGTGATAGTGGAAAACAGGAACAGTCGCCATTCTGTTGTCATTGACTCTGATGTAATATTAGCTGAATTAGAATTTGCTAACTCGGCTGATCAGTGTTCAATGACAGCAGAAAGCAATGTTGAAGCACTGGTAGGTCCCAGTTGTGAGTCACCAGTACTGGTTGATGGGAAACAGACTTGTTGTCTTGTAGACAGTGGTTCACAGGTGACCGTGATAGCAGAAGATTTCTACCGTAGGGAATTGTCTAGTTTTCCTTTACAAGAACTAGACACAGGCCTGAATATTTTGGGGGCGGGGGTCAAAAAGTCCCATATTTAGGTTTTATTGAAGTACCCATGTCTTTGCCTAAGATTGTTGCAGGTACGGATGAGACAGTCACCACCTTTGCTTTAGTGTGCCCCGATACCAAGTTCAGCACACGCATACCTGTGATAGTTGGAACCAACACTTTCAGGCTACTGGCAGAGCGTTGTGAAAAGGCAGGAGGTAAGCATTTCTTCACTACCTTACCTATCCGTTGTGAGGCAGCCTTTGTGTATAGAAATGTAGCTGGAAAGAATGCTAATGGTCTCTTGGGTACACTGAAAGTGAAGGGATCCAAAGTACAGATTCTAGCAGGGGAAATGTGCAGAAGTCAGAGGGGTCATACATGGAACAGTGCCTTCCACGCAAACAGCAGTCCTCATTCAGGAACCAACACAGACCACTTTACCCACAGGTTTACGAATAATATCTGGTAAACAACAGACAAACAAGTTGGGTCAGGTGAGGTTGTATGTCCAGAATGCATCTGCACAGGACATCAGGTTGAAAAGGAATCAGGTAATTGGGGAGGTGTACACCATTACAGCTGAGTATGCCATTGACAAAGTGTTATCGTCTCTAAATGATGTGGTTAGTGGGGAGGGTAAGGATTGTTCTGGGATAGTCATGCAAATGTCGACTTGCAGGCATCAACTTCACCATCAGAGCCTCAGACAGATCCTACACCTGAGCAGAATCCCATGACATTTAGGTTTGGGACAGACACACCATCGGATTGGCAGGAAAACTTTCAAAGCGTCTTCAAGGGTATAGGGATGTATTCATTCAGCATGACTTAGATATAGGGGGAACAGACGCTGTCAAACATGACATTGAATTGGAACCAGGGACTGTGATCCGAGAGCGGCCACGGCCTATTCCACCCAGAGATTTTGATGAGGCAAAACAGCACATTCAGGAGTTGCTAGATGCTGAAATCATTGCTCCTTCTTCCTCACAGTATGCCAGTCCCATTGTCCTTGTTAGGAAAAAATCTGGAGCCCTGAGGATGTGCGTAGACTATCAGAAAATTAACAACCACATGGTCAAAGATAGCTACGCCATCCCGAAAATGAAGATCTTTTTCTCACGCTGAACGGGGCCAAATATTTCACATCTGTAGATCTGAGCAAGGCCTACTATCAGGTGCCTTTAACAGAAAGAGCCCAACAAGTTTCGGCCTTTACAACACCCTTTGGTCTTTTTCACTGGCTCCGGATGCCCATGGGTCTGAAAAACAGTCCAGCATGTTTTCAGCGCCTAATGGAGACAGTCTTCTGTGACATGAATCTGGCCGAACTCATTGTCATTTTTGGATGATGTGTTGATTCATGGAAGATCCCTGGAGGAACTGGAGGAGCGAACCATCCAGGCTCTGGAAAGGCTGCGGAAATTTCAGCTAAAGCTGGATCCAGAAAAATGCATTTTCGGAACAACCGAAATTAAGCATTTAGGTTTTATCATTTCTGGAGAGGGTGTGCGCCCAGACCCTGAGAAAACGGAAGCATTGACAACGTGGCCAGTCCCTCGCACGGTAAAGGACATAAAGAGTTTTATAGGATTTGCAGGGGTTTTATCGGCGGTTCATCCCACAATTTGCCACCATGAATGATTTGACGCTGGGCTACATTCCAAACCGGACTGCCAAGAAGAATGGAAAGAAAGCTACCCTAACTCTGGCTTCTGACATATCACACATGTGGGGTGAAAAACATCAGAATGCTTTTGAGTCAGTCATACAAGCCCTGACTACAGAGCCCATCTTAGGCATAGCGGATAAAACTCAACCATTCACCCTACACTGTGATGCCAGTGGAACAGGATTAGGGGCTGTTCTATATCAAAAGCAGGAAGGGAAGCTCCGCGTCATCTCATATGCAAGCCGTGGTTTGAATAAGACCGAGCAGAACTACCCTGCTCACAAACGGGAGTTTCTAGCTTTGAAGTGGGCAATGAGTGAAAAGTTTAGGGATTATTTGTTAGGGTCAAAGGTCACTGTAGTTACTGATAATAATCCTTTATGTTATATTTTGAAAAATGCTCAGCTGGATGCCACAAGTCATCGTTGGTTGGCTTCACTCTCGTTGTTTGATTTTGATCTGAGGTATAAAAAGGGAGCTTTACACACTGATGCGGATGGACTGTCCAGACGCCCTCAGGCACCCCCGGAAGATGATGAAGAATACCAGCGAATTTTGGAACAGACAAAATTTTTTCAGGATAAGGCCAAAAAATTTGAAGAAGAAATGGAAACTATATCGCTGGATAAAGAAGTTCTGTGCGCCTTGCTCAAAGCAAGAGGAAGGTCTATGTCTACAGACCATCATCAGCAGACGAAGGCACTTGATGATGATGACGGATATGCTGCCATTGAGCAAGTGCTGAAAGATCCGGCACGAATTCAGGATGATGTGTTGGATCCCCCAGGATTTTCAAAGAGATCAATTTCAAACGCAGAGTGGAGACAGCTACAGTTGGCTGACAGTACACTGAGTGTAGTAATCAGAACCATAGAAGAAGGAAACAGTTAGACAGTAGTCAGATGAACCCATGTCCTCCAGAATTTAAAGTATTTGTTAGGGAACAAGCCAGACTAGATATGATTGATAGGGTTTTGTACATGAAGTCTGTAGATCAAGGCGCCATAAGTCACCAGTTGGTTTGTACCACCATCTCACCGCAAAGAAGCCATGAAGGAGTACATGAAGATCTGTACCACACACACTGTGATGAAAGCCCTGCGGCAGGCCAGGAAACGATTTTTTCTGGCCATTCATGGCTAGGGACATGGAAAGGAAGATAAAACGCTGTGAACGTTGTATCAGGAAGGGAGCGCATGCACAAAGAGCGCCAATGCAGTCCATAGAGACTAGCTATCCATTGGAACTGTTGTCAGTGGATTTTTTGACTATAGAGGTCCGGGGACAGAAACAAGATATTTTGGTGGTAATGGACCCTTTTACAAAATTCTCCCAAGCAATTCTGACAAAGAACCAAACAGCAAAAGAAGTTGCCCGAGCACTCTGGAACAATTTTCTTCCTTGTGTATGGATTTCCTGCACGAATACTGACAGATCAAGGAAGAGATTTTGAGTCCAAAACTCATGAAGGACATTTGTGAACTGGCAGGGATTGATAAGTGTCGCACAACCCCATACCATCCGTCTGGAAATCCGGTAGAGCGCTGGAACAGAACCTGATTGGAATGTTAAGAAGCCTCGAGGATTTTCAGAAGCAGGACTGGAGGAAATACTTGCGACAAGTGGTGCATGCATACAATGCACGGATACATGAAAGTACAGGTTTCAGCCCGTACCATCTATTTTTGGACGCCAACCCAGATTGCCTGTGGATTATAGCCTTCGGGATAGATCTGGAAAGAAATCGTAAGTGCAGTACAACGCAGTACATCAAATCATTAAAAGAAAGTATGGCTGCAGCTTATGATCTAGCAAAAGCGGCTATGGAACATTCTGCTCACAAGAACAAAGTACGCTATGATGCAAGAGCACATGCCGCAGAACTAGAACCAGGAGACAGATGTTTAGTGAAAGAGTTGGGGCAAAAATTCACTCAAAGGTTGACGACCGATGGGAGCCTGATGTGTATACAGTGGTGTCCCAAAAGAGATGGCCTACCTGTATATACCGTTCAAAAGGAGAAGGGCGATGGAGTTTTTGCGCACCTTGCATCGTAACTTACTGTTGCCGGTAGGATTTCTGGAAGTGGAACAGAAGCCGCTGACTGAGAGAAAATTGGAATTTTCTCCGTTGGAGAAAAGGAAAAGGGACACTCCAAATCAGGTCACTGGTTTTGATGATTTGGATCAGGAAGAGGCCCAGGAGGAATTCCCTTCTGTGGAAATAGTCGTGACCGCTGGCCCGAGGGCATTGAGGTCAACAGCATCAAGCTTTGTTCCACAACAGAAACCAAAGGTAACAGAAGTTGCTGAAGAACAGGATCCGACAGCTGAGGATATTTCTCATATGGGTGATGATCTGGCAGGAGATGGAGGAGATGAAGACAACCTCGAGGGGAGTTGAATGAGTCATCAGGGGATGCAGAGGCCCAAAGAGAAAATCCTCCACAGGAGCCAGATATCTTGGAAGATAACATCCAAGAAAAACATGATGTGCAGGAAGGACAAAACATGTCAGAGGACAATGGCGAGAAGAAGGGGAATCTGACACAAGAGATGTAGAGAGGAAGAAAAGGCAAAACCCCTGCCACGGCGTTCCACGAGAACGAGGAAGCCAGTGGAAAAACTAAATTTGGGGCATCAGGTCACAACAGAGAAAACACCCAAAGAGGATCATGAGCTGGAAAAGGTCATGATCACGCTCAAAGGGCTACAGGAGCAAGGGGATACCATTCCACTTGAAATCCGGTTTAACTTTATTTGTGGGGACTTGGGGAAATTTGTAAAGCTCTTGTAGACTGCTAGACTTAGCTTTGGTAGATAGTCAATTGTGTGTGTGTGTGTATGTGTGTGTCCAGTATAGGTTGCACCCAAAAGAACAGGGCAGTTCTTGTTACCACTTTTAGGCTGCCTCGCATGGGATGGAAGGATGAAGAGATTGCAACAAGCCATACATAAATTCTTAGAAAAGGAAGAAATCCGTTCAAGGGCCAGGTCTGAAAAGAAGTTTTCTTCTATTGTTGCTAATATTGTTTACCATTTTTCTGTGATTACAAAGGTTTTGCGTTACGTGAAATTGAAAATTTCAATAGTTCAATTTATTTTTTAAAGATTTCCATAAAGGGTTATGAGAAACTTTTCTTGCTGGGGGTATGTGTAACCCCCCACATAAAATAAGGAATTTCTGTGGTAGATTACAGCCAGGTTGGTTCTGCACAACATCTGTGCAAACAATAACGGAAAGAGTCGAAAATTGCACAGATGCTGTTTGTATAGTTTGGTGGAAATTTTTACTAAGCAGGAAGTAGTCACGCAGAAAATAAACAAACAACCAAAAAATAAATAAATTGTATTAGGGATTTCTATTATTATAACATTCTATGAAATCTTTACTAGTTGTATAAGTTAAGGATCACTCATTTAAATAGAAAGGAAGGTTTTTAAATAATTTCCAATTAGAACAAAGAAATGATTATGTCCTGGGAGGCGCCCATGTGACTTCCTGTTTGAGTGACCTTGTGGTCCCTCCTGTATAAAATTTTTTGAGCCACCACGTGCTAGCTAATCCTTTTTACTTAGACACAGAGGTCCAGCTGCAACCAGAGCAAGCTGAGAGGGCTTTAAGGCTGCTCTCTGCCACTACCAGCAGAGGTGGGTGACTGTCTTGATCTGAAATTGAATTTTATACATTTGTTTATATTGCAGGTCATTATGGTATAGAAAAAAAGGGAACTAAGTGATTAGCCAAAAGTTTTTCCCAAAGAAGGAAAGAGTTGGGAAAGAAATGAAATTTGCACCTGGTGGGCCACAGGGTTGGCCACATGGTTCTAGGTTGACTGAACAAAGACTGGTAGGCCTTTGTGACTAGAATGTAGCAAGCCTTCATGCAACCTACTTTTCACCTGTGGACACTGGTATGAAATAGTTTATAGTAGAATGTGAATGTTTTGGAAAGGATTCTGGTGTATGTTCTGAATTATGGTTTATTTAGAATGTGAGATTTTTTTTATTGTGTATTGTATTGGTAAGATCTTTGCTGATATTGTCCATGTGTATTTGATCTGAATTAGAGCAAGTTGCTCTCAAAGATACAGGATTTGTATTCATTGTTTTGTATAATTTTTGTGGAAAAACAATATAAATGTGCTAGTAAATAACAGAATAAAATGGAGAAGTGCGATACCTGTTTGGAAATTGATGACCATTGGAAATTAATGTTGGGAAAAGGCGCAGGAGCAACAAAAATGGAGTGATATGAGGTGTTGTGGGAAACACACCTTGTATCAAAATGTTGAGTACACTGTGACATGGAGATGTGACACAGTGTTGATAATAATTATGAGCGGGAAATGCTCAGTAGCATTCAGTGTATACTTTGTTTGATTTTTCTCATGGCAAGAATCTTGTACAGGCAAAAGATAACACGGGATGACAAAGCAATTTATGACCATGCTGTTTTGGCAAAATGGCAGGGTTGTGAAACATGTGGTCTGAGACAAAGGGAAAATTTCCATGTGGCATGGGTGACATGCACCTCACTGACTGGTTTCCCTACTGTAAAAGCAGAGGACTAGGGAAAGTCAGTTTATTGGCATATTTATTTCACATTGTTTCCAGGTTTGTGACATGTGTTGTTGATTTTACAAGTGTGCTTTTAATATGTTTAAGATGTTATGGGTTGTAGTTTAACTTTTCTTTTCAGCCATGGTTGTCTTTTCAGTATCATGTGTAGCCATTGATTTAATGGAAGAAATTAATGGGGAGAGATCCGACAGAAAAATCACTATGTTTGTGTTGTTTTTCAGACGATTTTTTCTTTTGGCCTTGAGACCCTTGGTTTTGTTCTGGTTGTCGGTACTGGTTTCTTATTTAACTCCTAAAGGCTTTTAACACTCATAAAGATTGAAGATCTCTAAAATCACTTTAAAAACTTTGAAACTCTAAATTTTGTAAAATTCTAAAATGTTCCCGGGATCTCGGCTGTTTAATTTTTCCCTGTGGTTGTGTATGGATAGGCCATACTGTTGGAAAGGAAATATTTTGGGCTGAACTGGGAAGAGTTTTGTTTTTTTGTTTTCCTTTATTATTTTTTTTGCTTAGTTAGCCCCCAATTATTCAAAAAACACTTGTTTTGTTTTTTACTCTATTTGGGACTCCAGTCTGTTGTATTGGAAAATTGTTTTGAGTAGTTAGAAACAAAGTACTTAACAAGCACGCACCCCCCCAAAAATTGAAACCCCAAGAAAGGGGGGGTTTGTTAAGGGTTCAAGTTGCGGGCCTTAAAACTTTAAACCCCCAAAAAGGACAGGGTTCTAAAGTGCGCCATGTGGGGTAGTGTTTGTTAAGAAATTTTTTTTAATAAATAGTTAAAAAACATAAAAAATCATAAAATTTAGAAATATTCTGGGGAAAGGATAAGGTGTTTTTAGCCGTTGGCATTTGAGCCAGTAAATTTTACTTGGCAGAACCGGGGAAAAACGGCCTTTAAAAACCAGGGCTGCCAATGGGAGGGGCCCGCAAAAAGTTGCAGAGTCAGGGGGGGGGGCGGTGGGGGGTCCATCAGCAGACCAAAACCCACCCAGTTTTGGGTCGCACCAAACCATACGGGGGTATGAGTGTCGAGGAGCTGCGCAAACCTCTAGAGATGACCGCAGCCCGTCCAACTCCCCCCACGAGCGGGGAGCCCCCAGGACGTGAGGGTGGGGGGCCCCCCACTCCACCAGACTCCGTTTTTTCAGGGGGCCCCAAGTCCCAGGGAAATGAAGTGTCTTTCCCCTGAGTGGGAGGAGCAGACGAACAGTCCTCAAGACAATCTATCCCCGACGCACCAGCGAATAAAGGGCAGCCTAAAAGGATCCCCTCCCAGATGCGAAAAACGTCTGACAGGTGGGGAAAATTCTGGCTACCCTCAGCCCCGCTTTTTGGGGAGCAAAATGGATGACCGTCCAGGATTCGGGAACACAGATGACAAAGAGAGAAAAACCATCCACTTTTTGATGAGGTCGGGGACATATACAGGTAAAAACAAATATACCAAGTTTGATGGGGAGGGGAAAAAAAAGGTTTTTCGCCCTTTCTTTGTGAAGGCCTCAACCAGAAAAATTTCTCGCTCGGGCTCAGGCTTCGCGTGGTTGGCCTTCCCGGGGGAGGACTACCCACCCACTACCGAACGCTAGGGGTATTCGAAGTGGATTAAATAAAAATCCCCACACACCGTAAGAAATTACTAGGGCAAGGCTCAGGGGGACAGAGCCCGGGTTTTGCTGGCCAAAGGTGCAGAGAATTACTTGCAGGGGGTTGGATTGGTGGGAGTGGGGCAGTCAGTCCCACACAAAAAAAAAGGGGGCCAAAGGGACATGTTTAGGGTGGTGTGGTAGGGCGCATTTTCGGGGACTGTCCAAACCACCAAAGGGGCCGGGGGAGTCGCCGAACAGGGGGAGGCGAGGCGTCGATGCAGCAGTCCAGATGAGGGCGGGGGGCGAAAAACCCCAATGGTTGCCCCAAGGGACAGCCAGTAGCCCCATACATCTCGCCCCCATGCTTGCCCTACCCCCCCGGGTGCAAGTAGAACAGCAAAAAACTGTGAGACCAGGGACTCTTGCGCGAAGCCATGAAGCTCAAAGTAATTTCCAGCTGACAACCCCTCCACACAGGAAGGGAACGGGGGGCCCCCATCACCGGTAGTGGGACATCGATGCTGATCTCAGTCCTCTTTCAAACCGGATACATCCCCAAAGCATGATGTAAAGTCTGCCGAGATTTTGGCACGGGTAAAAAAAAAAATTTTAAGGTGATAGTGGAAAAAAGGAACAGTCCCCATTCGTGTCTTTGCCCTTGATGTAAATGCTGAATTGAATTGCTAACTCGGTGACAGTGTTAATGACGCAGAAAGAAATGTTAAGCATGGTAGGTCCAGTTGTGAGTCCCCATACGGGTTGGGGGAAACAGATTTGTTGTCTTGTAGAAAGGGGTTCACGGGGAAACGGATAGCAAAGATTTCAACCCGAGGAAGTTAGTTTTCCTTTACAAAATAGACCGCCGAATTTTTTTGGGGGGCGGGGGTAAAAAACCCCATTTTTGGGTTTTATTGAAGTCCCCCATGTCTTTCCAAAGATTTTTGCAGGTAGGATGAGACGTCACCCCTTTTCTTTATTTGGCCCCGATACCAATTTAGCACACGTCCCTTGATATTGGAACCAACCTTTCGGGCAAAGGCGAGCGTTGTGAAAAGGCAGGAGGTAACATTTTTTCCTACCTTACCTACCTTTTTGGGAGCCTTTGTGTATAAAAATTAGCTGGAAAGAATGCAAATGGTTTTGGGGTAACGAAAGTGAAGGGACCCAAAATACAGTTTCTACGGGGGTGTCAGAAGTCAGGGGGGTCATACATGCCCGTGCCTTCCCCCAAAAAGCATCCTCTTTCGGGAAACCCAAAAAACAGCCCCTTTTACCACATTTACGAAAAAATTCTGGTAAACAACAGACAAAAAGTTGGGTCTGAGGTTGTATGTCCAATGCATTCCGGGACATCAGTTGAAAAGGAAATCAGGTAATTGGGGAGGTGTAAAATTAAAGTGGTATGCCATTGACAAATTTATCCCTAAATGATGGGGTTTAGTGGGAGGGAAAGGATTGTTCGGGGGATAGTCTAAATGTCGACTTGCAGCATAAACTACCACAAGCCCAGACAGATCCTACACCGAGCGAACCCCTGACATTTTTTTGGGAAACACACCATCGGTTGCGGGGAAAACTTTAAAAAGGTCTTCGGGGGATAGGGATGTATTCATTCAGATGACTTAGATAGGGGGGGAACAGAGCGTCAAACTGACATTGAATTGGAACCGGGGACTGTGATCCGAGACCCCGGCCCACCCCCTATTCCCCCCAGAGATTTTGGGGGCAAAACAGCAATTAGAGTTGCTAATGTAAAAACTTTGTCCTTTTTTCCTCACATTTGCCACCCCATTGTCCTTGTTAGGAAAAAATTGAGCCCTGAGGTGTGCGTAGACTATCAGAAAATAACAACCCTGGTCAAAGATAGCTACCCCACCCGAAAATTAAAGATCTTTTTTTCCGTGAACGGGGCCAAAATATTTCAATCTGAATTGAGCAACCCCTCTATCGGGGCCCTTTTAACAGAAAGAGCCAACAAGTTGGGCCCTTTACAAACCCTTGGTCTTTTTCACTGGTCCGGATGCCCGGGGTCTAAAAAACATCCAGCATTTTTTCAGGCCTAATGGAGACGTCTTTGTAATGAATCTGGCCAACTCATTTCTTTTTGGGAGAGTGTTGATTTGGAAGACCCCTGGGGGAAAGGAGGGCAACCCCCAGGTCTGGAAAGGTGCGGAATTTCGCTAAAGCGGACCCCAAAAAATGCATTTTGGGAAAAAACCAAAAATTAAGCTTTTGTTTTATTTTTCGGAGAGGGTGTGCCCCCAGACCCTGAGAAAAACGGAACATTAAAACGTGGCAGCCCCTCGACGGTAAAGGACATAAAAGTTTTTTAGGATTTCCCGGGTTTAACGGGGGTTCTAAAATTTTTGCCCCCATGTGTTTTACCGGGGGCTACTTCCAAACGGACTCCCAAAAAGAAGGGAAAGAAGCTCCCCTAACTTGGTTGACTATCACACATGGGGGGGTGAAAAACACAAAATGCTTTTGAGTCAGTCTAAAGCCCGCTAAGAGCCCATCTTGGGCATAGGGGTAAAAACTAAAACCTTCCCCCCTACACTGTGATGCCAGTGAACAGGATTGGGGGTGTTTTTAAAAAGCAGGAAGGAAGCTCCGCGTCATCTCATAGCGGGCCGTGGTTTTTGAAAAAGGGCCCACAGAACTACCCTGCTCACAAAGGGAGTTTTAGCTTTGAATGGGAAAGGGTAAAAGTTTAGGGTTTTTTTGTTAGGGTAAAAGGCCCCCTGTAGTTACTAAAAATAACCCTTTATGTTATATTTTGAAAAATGCTCAGCGGGAGCCACAAGTCATGTTGGTTGGCTTCACTCTCGTTTTTTGATTTTTTGGGTTCTGAGGGATAAAAAGGGAGCTTTACACACGGGATGGGATGGAAAACTGTCCAAAAACCCCCTCGGGAAAACCCCCGGAAGATGATGAAAGAAAACCAGCGAAATTTGGAAAAAAATTTTTTGGGGGGGGGGGGGGGGGGGGGGGGGGGGGGGGGGGGGGGGGGGGGGGGGGGGGGGGGGGGGGGGGGGGGGGGGGGGGGGGGGGGTGGGGGGGGGGACAGCAACATTGGGCTGACAGTAATGAGTGTAGAAATCAGAACCATAGAAGAAGGGAAACGGGTTGGGACGTAGTAAATTAAAACCCATGTCCCCAGAATTAAAGTATTTTTAGGGAACAACCAACTAGATATGATTGATAGGGTTTTACATAAAGTCTGTAGATAGGCCCCAAAAGTCCCATTGGTTTACCACCATCTCACCCAAAAAAACCCATGAAGGGATACTGAAGATCTTACCACACCCACGTGATGACCCGGGCAGGCCAGGAAAGATTTTTTTGCCTTCGGGCGGGCGGGGAAAGGAAAAAAAAACGCTGTAAGTTGTACAGAAGGGGAGCGCATGCACAAAGAGCCCCAATGCGTCCAAAGGGCTAGCTACCCCTTTGGGAACGTTGTCAGTGGATTTTTTGATTGAGGTCCGGGGGCGAAACAAATATTTTGGGGGTAAGGGCCCCTTTTACAAAATTCTCCCCAAACAATTCTGACAAAAAACCAAACAGCAAAAGAGTTGCCCAGCACTTGGAACAATTTTTTTCCCCTTTTGTTGGTTTTTCCCGCACGAAACTGACAGATCAAGGAAAAGATTTTTATCCCCAATCATAAGGCATTTGGAAAGCGGGGTGTAAATTCGCACAACCCATACCATCCGTGGGAAAACCGGTAGAGCGTGGAAAGAACCTTGTTGGAAGTTTAAAAAGCCCCCGAGATTTTTTAGAAGAGGACGGGGGAAATAATTGCGAAATGGTGCATGATACAAGCACGGTACTAAAGTACAGGTTTTTAGCCCGTACCACTATTTTTGGACCCAACCCCGATTGCCGTGGGTTTTGCCTTGGGGAAAATTGGGAAAAAAATCAAGTGCAGTACAACGCATACATCAATCTTAAAAAAAGTATGGGGTGCATTAGATCTACAAAAGCGGTTGGGAAAATTCTGCTCACAAGACAAATACGCTATGATGCAAGAGCCATGCCGCAGAATAGAACCAGGAGACAATGTTTAGTGAAAAAAAGTTGGGGCAAAAAAATTTACTCAAAGGTTACGACCGTGGGAGCCTGTGTGTATACATGGTGTCCCCCAAAAAAGATGCTACCTGTTATCCGTTCAAAAGGAGAAGGGCGATGGAGTTTTGCGCACCTTATCGTAACTTACTGTTGCCGGGGGGAAATTTTTGGAAGTGGGAAAAGAGCCCCTGACGAGGAAAAAATTTGGGAATTTTTCTCCCTTGGGAAAAGAAAAGGGGCATCCAAAAAGGGCACTGTTTTTGATTTGGTCGGGAAAAGGCCAGGGGGAATTCCCTTTTTGTGGAATAGCGTGACCCCTGGCCCGAGGGCATGAGGTCAACAGCATCAACTTTGTTCCCCAACAGAAAAAAAAGGTAACAGAAGTTTGGAAGAACAGGATCGACAGCTGAGGATTTTTTTCTCAATGGGGGGGTGACTGGCAGGAGATGAGGGATGAAGACAACCCCCGGGGGGGTTTAATGAGTATCGGGGATGCAAGGCCCCAAAAAGAAAAACCCCCACAGGGGCCAGATATCTTGGAGAAAACAACCAAGAAAAACATGAGGCAGGAAGGGGCAAAACATGTCAAGGAAAAATGGGGAGGAAGAAGGGAATTAAAAGAAGTGAGGGGGAAGAAAAGGGCAAAACCCCGCCACGGTTCCCCCAGAACGAGGAAGCCCGTGGAAAAACTAAATTTGGGGATCAGTCACAAAAGAGAAAAACCCAAAGGGATCATGGGCGGGAAAAAGGGAGATCACGCCCCAAAAAGGGTACGGAGCAAGGGGGTACCTTTTTACTTGAAATCCGGGTTTTAACTTTTTTTTGTGGGGGGCTTGGGGAAATTTGTAAAGCTCTTGTAGACTGCAGATTGTTTGGGTTAGTCAAATTTTGGGGTGGTGTGTTTTGTGTGTCCGTATAGGGTTGCAACCCCAAAAAAAGGGCGCTTTTACCCCTTTTAGGCTGCCTGCATGGGAGGAAGGAAAGAAAAGATTGCAAAAGCCATAATAAATTCTTAAAAAAAGGGAAAAAATCCGTTAAGGGCCCGGTCTGAAAAGAAGTTTTTTTTTATTGTTGCTAAATGGGTTTTCCATTTTTTTTGTGATTACAAAGGTTTGCGTCGGAAAATTTAAAATTTTAAAGTTTAAATTTTTTTTTTTAAAAATTTCCTAAAGGGTTATGAGAAATTTTCTTGCCGGGGTATTGTAACCCCCCCCATAAAATAAGGAATTCTGTGGAAATTACGCCAGGTTGGTTCGCAACATTGTGCAAAAAATAACGGAAAGAGTCGAAAATTGCCAGATGCTGTTTGTATAGTTTGGTGGAAATTTTTACTAAGAGGAAGTATCACGCAGAAAATAAACAAAAACCAAAAAATAAAAATTGTATTAGGATTTCTAAATTATAAATTCTATGAAACTTTACTATTGTATAAAATTAAGGATACTCATTAAAAAAAAGGAAGGTTTTTAAAAAATTTCCCAAATTTGAACAAAGAAATGAAAATGTCCTGGGGGGGCGCCCGTGATTTTTTGAGTGACCCTTTTGGGTCCCCCCTGTATAAAAATTTTTTTTTTGCCCCCAGTGCTAGCTAATCCTTTTTTCTTGACACAGGGTCCAGCTGCAACCAAGGGAAACTAGAGGGGTTTTTAAACTGCTCTCGCCATACCAGCAGGGTGGGTGCGTCTTGATCGAAAATTTAAATTTTTACATTTTTTTTTGCAGGTCATTTGGAAAAGAAAAAAAGGGGAAATAAATGATTTTGCCCAAAAATTTTTCCAAAAAAGAAAGAGTTTTTTTTGGGAAAAAAATGAAATTTGCACCTGGTGGGCCACAGGGTTGGCCCAGGGTTTGGTTGCTGAACAAAGATGGAAAGGCCTTTGTGACTAGAATTAGCAAGCCCTTCAGCAACCTACTTTCACCTGTGGGCACGGATGAAAAAAGTTTTTGTAGAATGTGAATGTTTTTTGGGAAAAGGGTTCGGTTTTTTCTAATTTTGGTTTTATTTAGAAGTGAGATTTTTTTTTTTGTGTATTGTAGGAAATCTTTTCTGATATTGTCCCTGTGATTGATTAATTAGAGCAAGTTGCTCCAAAAAATACAGGATTTGATTTTTGTTTTGTATAATTTTTGTGGAAAAAAAATATAAATTTGGTTTTAAAAAAATAAAATGGAGAATGCATACCCGTTTTGGAAAATTTATGACCATTGGGAAATTAATGGGGAAAGGCGCAGGGGCAAAAAAAAATGGAGTGATATGAGGGGTTGTGGGAAACACACCTTGTACAAAAAAATTGAGTACACTTGACTGGGATGTGCACAGTGTTGTAAAATTTTTTGAGGGGGAAATGTCAGTAGATTCATGATACTTTGTTTGATTTTTTCATGGGAAGAATCTTGTACAGGCAAAAAATAACACGGGAAGACAAAGAATTTTTGCCCCGGGTTTTTTGGCAAAATGGGGAGGGTTGAAAATGTGGTCGGACAAAGGGAAAATTTTCCATGTGGATGGGTGACACCCTCCCGACTGGTTTCCCCACTGAAAAGCAGAGGTAGGGGGGAAATCATTTTTTTGGCTATTTTTTTCAATTTTTTCAGGTTTGTGACATGTGTTGTTGATTTTCAATTGCTTTTAATATGTTTTAAAATGTTATGGTTTAGTTTAACTTTTCTTTTTAGCCAGGTTGTTTTTCCCGTATATGTGTACCAATTATTTATGGGAAAAAAAATTGGGGGGGAGATGACAGAAAAACATATGTTTTTTGTTTTTTTCGACTTTTTTTTTTTTTTGGGCCCTTTAACCCCGGGGTTTTTTCGGGTTTTCGGTCTGGGTTTTTTATTTTAATCCTAAAGGTTTTTTAAAATCTAAAGATTGAAAATCTCTAAATCACTTTAAAAAAACTTTGAAAAATTAAATTTTGTAAAATTCTAAAAAATTCCCCCGGGGTCTCGGCTGTTTAATTTTTTCCCCCGTGGTTTTTGATGGAAGGGTTTTGTTGGAAAGAAATATTTTGGGTGAACTGGGGAAAGTTTTGTTTTTTTGTTTTTCCCTTTTTTATTTTTTGCTTTTTTAGTCCCATTTTTCAAATAAACATTGTTTTGTTCTTCTCATTTTTGGATCCCGTTTTTTATGGAAAAATTTGTTGAGTAAATTAGAAACAAAGGATTAACAAGAGCCCTCCCCAAAAATTTTAAACCCCAAAAAAGGGGGGGGTTGTTAAGGTTTTTAAGTTCGCGGGACCTAAAGAACTTTTAAAACCAGAAGGAAAGGGTTACACTTTTTATTAAAAATGGGTCAAAAGTTATGCACCTTTTGATCAAATAGTTCTATGAAATTATCAAAGGCACTCTACTATGATCCATGAACAATGTACTTTTTTTTCCAAAATAATATACAACAAAAATCAAATTCTCAAATCAAATTTCTGTGCAATTATTCTACCACTCCAACCATTTTCATGCACATTATCTCAATGAGACCTTGTCAATTTGACCTCTCATAACCTTGTTGTACTTTTATAAACATTGTTATTAATATGAAAAACAACAATAATGACTAAAGTAGTGATGACTAGAATTCATAACTCTTGCTATTCATGGCGGGATGAAAAACGGTCACACACACAAAAATCCACTGCCTGTCTATACAGGCATTGTCCGCAGGAGTATCAGTATGCGTATGCAGAAAAAAAAATTATCCATTCAAAAGTCAACATGACTAGCTGTCAATACACAGTCTAAGAAATATAATTTTTATCTTCACCTCATAAAAAGTTAGGAATCCCATGGACCACATTTAGCCACTCAGGGCTGCAGCTATCAATAATTCCACACACTCTAATTAAAAATTTGACACTTAAGGGTAAGTTTCCATTAGAGTCTACTACTAATGAAATAATAGAGCCCCTCTCAAGAAGAAATATTTCATCAGTTGCCATTTGACGAACAAAACAAGTTGACACATTCTGACAAAATGTTTTCACCCAACTGGCATCACAACATAACATCAAGAAGAGTTGTCCCCTCAAAAAGGCAACTCTTGAGTTACGTAGTTAATAAGCATGACCTAAGCAAGCTAACACTGTCTCCTGCTTAACTTCATGTAAAGTGCAAAACCCTAAATAATAAAAAGGCTGGTGTTGCGTGCACGCAACCACTTCGTAATAAAAATGCCTCTTCTTCCCATTCATTATGATTAGCCATTCCGACAGTGTGCAGTTTCTGTCGTCCACGGAGAAAATTTAATATCCTTCTTCTTCCTAAAATACTGGTTCACTCAAAAACGAGTAGGTTACCAGCGCGCATGTTAAAAAGTAGAATAAAATAACATAAAACAGCGCGACTCACAGACTGTTGGCCCCTGGAGCGAATTTGGCAACAAGGGGTCCACTCGATATTTGTTACATTCTTTTTATTTACTTTATTTACCATGTGTAATATCCTGCTAGGTAACGATAATAATTTCCACACATTCTAAAGATTGTATGTACAATACATACCTGTTTTAGAAATATTTTGCTGCACGGCACCTTAGGTTTCACGGTTTCAACTTTCCTCCAAAAGCGTTACGTTGCCAGGGTTTCAAAGAAAAAGAGTCCGTTCAATTTATGACCGAATAGGATTTCGTCGATTGTGTTTCTTCAGTATTCATGTTTAAAGATTTCTTTTAATGTTTATAGAGAATGACATAATTTAATTTATCCATTTAAATTCACAAACAATTTAATCAACAAATAAATCAAGCAGTTGAAAACATGCTGCAATTCGGTTGATTACAATCCGCGAACGAAGGGAGATAAGTCTAATAGCAATTTCTTGTCGCGAAAGCTGGCAGTTCAAACTTTGCATGAAGTGGAGAACGAATGAAAGGATGTTTCAATGGCTAAACTGAGGTAACGAGTAACAAGACAATCATTGAACATACAATGGTAAAATGATTGAGATGGTTACACATGCGATTTTAAAAAAAATTAAATTTATTATATTATATTTTGACTATGATAAATAAAGACTTGAGCGAGTTAAAGACCTGACCGTGTGAAAACATAACACAATAGAAGGGACATGTAAAGCCAGTTCTGGCTACAATTGCTAAAGGCAATTGTCCCTACAAACCTAAACCTAAACCTAAAACAAAAGAAACATTTTCATAATAGGAGGAGACTTCAATGCTCCAGACATTGATTGGACAACATCATCAATTGAAAGAAGTCAGTACACCCCCATCGAGTCAGTCAGTGTGTTCTTGACGTCGTGACAGACAATGATATGGAACAAGTGGTTGATTTCCCCACCAGAAAGGAGGCGACCCTAGATCTTATTTTAACCACCCACCGAGCTTCACGATGCGCTGTAAGCCTCTTCCCCTGTTGGCAAGAGCGACCACGACGTGGTCTTATACGACACCACTCTTACCCGCAAAGACCATGGCCAACAAAAAGAAAAATCTATCTGTGGAAGAGGGCAGACATCAACGAAATGAAAAATCTTCACCAGCTGACAAGAGACGTAGAAGATGACAAAGAAATTAAAACGTGTGGAGAAATTTGGGCCTACCTCAAAGAGAAAATACATGTCATCACGAAAATCGAATCCCGAGTAAATCTACGGCTCGCAAACATAGTCACCCTTGGTTTAATACATCAATAAGAAGGCCATTAGAAGAAAACAAAGAGCGCTAAAAAGACAAGAAGAACCAAAAAAAAGAGAGACATAGACCGCTACAAAGGATCAAGCCGAGGTACGATATGAAATCAAAAACCCCAACAGATTTTACCTTGAAGACATCATTAGCGCTGATTTCACAGCAAATCCCAAAAAGGTTCTGGGCCCCACTCAAAAAAAAAGGGCCAGGAATCAGTAGGGGTGGCACCTCTGAAAGATCAAAAAGGGATTCCTAAAGAGTGACAGTGTCAATAAAGCTGAAATTTGAATAAACAATTTCATCAGTATTCACCATCGAAGACACAAACCAATATACCACACATACACGCGAGCAAATTACTAACCGCAGAAACCATCACTGTGACCAGAGCAGGGTCCAAAGCCCTGAAAAACTTAAAGATTGACAAAGCTACAGGACCAGACAACATCCCAGCCTTTATCCTGAAGAATGGTGCAGAGGGCTTGCACCATTGCTGACAGAACTATTCCAAATGTCACTCGACGAAGGAAAAGTACCACGGACTGGAAGGACGCCCTAGTAGTGCCGATCTTCAAAAAGGGAGATCGCCCACCAGCCACAAACTACAGGCCTGTGTCCTCACGCAATAACGTGCAAGCTCCTCGAGCACATCATACATAGCACGTCATGCAACACCTTGACAGCTTCAACATCCTCACAGACGTACAGCATGGGTTCAGAAAATCCAGGTCATGCGAAACCCAACTTATAGAAAACCGTCCACGCATCGCAAAAAAACCTTGCTGCTAAGGCCAAACAGACGCAATCTTGTTAGATTTCAGCAAGGCCTTCGACAAGGTGCCACATCAGCGACTCAGCACAAACTTGAGGCCTACGGAGTTAGAGGAAACGCACATAAGTGGATCAAACGTTTTTGACGGGGAGAACACAAAAAGTACGCTTGAGGGTGTATACTCGTCTACCCCCCCCCAGTAACATCGGGAGTACCCCAAGGCACTGTTCTTGACCGCTACTTTTCCTATTGTACATCAACGACCTTCCTGATTTTGGAACACGCAAAAGTAAAACTTTCGCAGACGACAGCCTCTTTATAAGCAAATTAAAGGGAAACCAAGACCAGAGACCCACTCCAAAAAGACCTGGACGCACTTGAAGGCTGGGAAGAAAAGTGGCAAATGAACTTTAACCCCAGTAAAAGCAACATCATCCGCATCCTAGCAACAAAAATAAACCACCGCTAGTGTCCGACTACTACCTCCATGGACAGGCTCTAAAAGACTACCAAAGAAAAAAATACCTGGGATTACCCTATCAAATGACCTAACATGGACCAGCCCATCAAAAAAACATCACCGCAAAAAGGAAACAAAACAGTGGGCTTCCTGGGCGCAAACTTTAAAGAATGTACAACAAAATTAAAGCGGCAACCTACACCACCATAGTGCGCCCCACATTAGAATACGCGTCACTGTGTGGGACCCACATGAAAGAAGGACAAGAAATCATCCCAAGCTGTCCAAAGAAGAGCAGCCAATACACCCACAGCAACTACTTTGAAAGAACACCCGGCATTGTCACCAATATACTCAACACCTTAGGATGGGAGTCCCTTGGAAGAAAGAAGAACAAAGAATAGACTAATGATCTGTACAAAATTTAAGCACAATCTTGTTGGAATCTCACCTGCAAACTACATCAAGGACTCTGACCCAAGAACAAGAGGAGCAAGGCTATACCAACAACAGGATTTCCACAAGGCAATAAACACCTTCTTCCCCAAGGACAATCTCAGACTGTAACAGCCTCCCCCCCTCTACGACATCAGCAACGTCACTAGAGAAAGTTCCCATCACGACCGGTGGCAGCAGGGCTCTGCAGCCACTTGTGGCACCCCATGACCCTCCCTACTGCCCCTGTACATAGCCTTAATTGCCCCCCCCCCCCCCCCCAAACCTAGCTAGTGCCCCCTCTTCAAATCGCACTAGTTTTTAAGGGTCAGCCGATTTCCCGGAGGCAACCTTCCGCGGCCGGAATCAATGACAAAGCCACCGCAGGACCACTTACGTTCAGAAATGAACCCGGCCCTTACGGGGAAAAAGAAGAAACCTAAACTGCAGATATATCGGGTCATGACAGATAATGACGCGCGCTCGGCGTTCGCCTCACGCATGCGTGCAACTGCAATGCAGGTGAATCTGGGCATGAAGTGGCCAGCCCACGTGCCCACTCAAATGGGAAAGTAACGGGAACCATCCTGGCTCCCCGTAGTAGTCTACAGTCTGATGAAAAAACCCATGACTAATTGCAACAGAAAATATTTTTTTTGGAACAGAAAGAATATATTCGCCTGAACATATTCTGAAAAGTTATAAGTTTTAGCATGCTAAAATGAGGGTCTGCGCATGCCCCAAGATGGCGGCGTGTTTTTGAGCTCCATAAAATTGATAGGAGAATTTTTGACGTCGTCGTCTGAAGAGTCCTAATTGGCTTAGTGTGCATGTATTGATGCCAAAAAGAACGGACAATATTTTGTCCGTTGGAAATAGTGACGTCTAGAATTTTCTTGAATTATTCTGAGCGTTTATCACTGAAAATCGGTGTTGACAACTCGCCCACTGACAAATTTTTAGTTTCACTTTGAATTTTTCATTTCCTTTCATTCACTAATCGTATAGATACATAACCAAACCGCACGTTCTTGAAAGTATTATTTTTTTCTTCTTATTTCACTTTGTATTTTTCTGATATGTGTACAAGACCAAATGGGTGTAAGCATGCATGAAAGATGGCGGTGTATTTTCTAGGGTTTTTTGTTTTTTTGTTTTTTTTTTTCATTTTAACCTATTTTTGAAGGGACACGAAATACTTAAAGCCAAAGGTAAAAATAGTCAAGGTAGGAACGGGGGAGGCAGAGGGGGAAAGTTCGTCTCGGCCTTTCACAATTGGAAAGGAAAAAGCAAAATAGAGGAGTTAGGCACATGGCAATGCACTGTGTGTGCCCACCCCATGTGAAGGGCCAAGGGACATTGATGCTTTGCCTGCAAGCAGTGACGCACCAGCAGTGTGCAAAGTTGAAGGATGATATGTACACCACTCTGGAAACCCAAATGTCCAGTACTCTGTGACCATTGCAGGGAAAGCAATCCGAGGTTTTCAATCTCGCTCGGATCCCCGGCTGGACAGACTCCGGGAAATGGTGGTGAACTGACAAAAAAGGGTGAGAGACCGGGAAAGAGGATTGGAGGTGAAAGTCTGGAAAAGAAGATCGAGGTGGTCGGCAAGAAGGTTGAGGAGGCGGTGGAGGAGGGTTGCGAACGGGAAAAGAGAAAAATGACATCATCATGGTAGGAGTGCAGGAAAGCAGGCGGAGACCGCAGAGGAAAAAAAAAAAGGAAGACCTGGCTTCTGCCAAAACAGTCTTGAAAAAATTGACTGAGATAGAAGATTCTGAAGTGAAGGAGCCTGTAAGGCTCGGGCCTGTTGGAGGAAACAAACCGAGGATGCTGAGAATCACGATGACAGATGAGGAGAAGAAAAAGGAAGTGATGAAGAAGTCTCTGGAGCTTAATGCTGGAGTACAGGGCCAGGCAAAAAAAGTATATATCAACCAGGATTAAAACCACCCAAACAGAGACAGCAATACAAAGAACTGAGAGCAGAACTGAAGGCAAGAAAGGAACAGGGAGAAGAGAACATAGCTAAATTTGAAACGGACAGATTGTGAAGGTGAACCCCAAGCCTAGAGCAGAGGAGGAGGAAGGTCAGGGGGTACCGGAAGACCAAATGAACTGGCAAAAAACAAACGGTGTACATAATGTAAATGTAAGTACTCATACAGCTCAGGAAGAGTGCATTTTTTCTTTACTCTAATGTAGATAAGATAGTTTTGTTGAATAAAAAAAGATGAGTTTTTTTAGTATTATAGAAGATTTTAAACCTAGCTGATTGCTTTGACTGAAATCAAGCCAAAAAAATATTAAGGGAAATTTTAATATAAAAGAATGTTATTTTCCCAATTTTGATATGTTTATGTTAAAAATCTTGAAAAGGTGCTGCAATATATACTGAGAAGAGTTTAAATGCGTGTGAGTGTGAGGACTTAAATAAGGAGGATTTTAGAGAAAGTGTGTGGTGTACCTTTAACCCGGATCAAAAGGAGAGAAAGTAAATTTATCGGTTGCATATCCCGAATGTAAGTACAACAGAAAACGACAAGTTATTTTAAGAACCTTAATCTGAAAAAGTTCAAAAATATGATAAAATTTGCATTGTTGGCGATTTCATAACTATCCTAATATTGGTTGGAATGGAGAGTGGAGAGGAGTTTTAAAAGCAATTTAATAATAGAGAATGTGCGTGATGCGTTCCTATTACAAAAGGGGTTTTGGAACCAACTAGAAAAGACAAGGACAGAAATCCTACCATGGATACTGGTGCTAGTCAAAGAAGATAGCTTAATTTCAAACATAGAACACTTGCCACCCTAGGCAAAAGTGACCACAACGTATTAAAATTCAAATCTGTAGTTTCATTAAAAAGGGAGCCTAAAGTTATCAAAATTTTAATTTACATTTCACAAAGGTGATTACAATAAAATGAAAAATATTGTTGAAAATACAGACTGGAGCAAGCTAGACAACATGGCTGTGGAGAGTGCGTGGAGTATGATGAAAGATGTGCTAAATGCTGGGGTTGGGAGTGTGTTCCAAAAGTGAAAGTTAATAATAATAAACGTTTCAAACCTATATGGCAAAACAAGAAAGCCATGAGAAAAAAAAAAAAGAAATATAATCGTATAAAAATATTTTAAAGACAAAACATGGTAGAGACTATGTCAGAATATATATAGTAAGGAAAGAATGTGCCAAACTATAAAAAAGAAAAAAAAAATTATGAGAAAGATATTTCTAAGGATGGTAAAACTAATCCCAAAAATTTTTGGAGATAGTGCAAGAAAGGACAAAAACTAATCAGGTATTAGTCCCTTAAAAAATGGAGATGGAAAAAACGGGTTTTTACAGATAAAGACAAAGCAGAGGGATTGAATAATTTCTTTTCAAGTGTTTTTACAACTGAGAATGTAAATACATTACCTTATTTAGAAGCAAGCTCAAGATCTAATGGTATATCATTATGTGACATGAGAGTTACTCCTACTGCTGTAGAGAAAAAGTTAAGTGAACTTAATCCTAATAAAGCCAAAGGGCCTGATTCCATATCCCCTAGAATACTAAAAGAGCTGAGCAAAGAAATTGCAAAACCACTTTGCATACTGTTTAATAAGTCTTTAGAAACAGGAGAGTTACCAAATGATTGGAAAACAGCTGATTTTATTGCTTTGTTTAAGAAAGGGAATAGGAGTGAAGCTGGAAATTATAGACCAGTAAGTCTAACTTGTATTGTATGTAAAGTATTGGAATCACTAATAAGAGACTGTATTGTTTCCCACTTTGAAAGTTGTCAGTTATATGGAAAGTGGTCAACATGGATTCCGAGGAAAGAGATCATGTGTAACCCAACTATTAGAGGTAATGGAGGATTTTACCAATATGATGGATGATGGGGATCCCTTTGATGTTGTGTACTTAGATTTTAGAAAAGCATTTGATTCTGTACCTCATGAAAGGTTACTGATAAAATTAGCATCATATGGTATTGTAGGAAATACGCTTAAATGGATACAAAACTTCTTGTATAATAGGAAACAGAGGGTAAGAGTTGGAAATGCTGAGTCAGAAGAAATAAATGTAAAAAGTGGAATCCCCCAGGGTAGTGTATTGGGTCCAATTTTATTTACAGTATTTATAAATGACTTACCGGATTCACTACACTGTACTTGTAAAATCTTCGCTGATGATACTAAAATATATGACAAAGTTGCAAATGGTGATTGTATTCAGGAGGATTTGATAAAACTACAGGACTGGTCGGGTACTGGAATCTATATTTTAATGTGTCAAAATGTCATGTTATGCATGTTGGTGAAAAAAAGGAAATTGATAGAAGGGAGTATTTTATGAAAATAGGTAATGAGGTACAGAAAATAAGTACTTGTGAGACAGAAAAGGACTTGGGAGTCACTTTTGATAAGGAGCTTTCATTTGATCCACATTGTCACGAACAGGTTTTTGTCCAGGGGCAATATTCAGGTGGGGAGATCTTTCCTGTTCGTTTTTATTTCCCATCCGACGACAGAAACCCTAGCAATATGTTTTGGGTCCTGTTTTTGTTATTTCTTGTTTCCAGTGTAGCCTTTCCTCCATCCTTCCCCCTCTATATAATCTGTTTTCATCATCCTCCCTCCTACCTGTAACTGTCCACGGGTTTCCGCGAGGCCTTGCTGTGTCAGGTCTGACACGCATGCCTCAGTTTTTCTCGGAGATTCTCGTCTTTACTCACCCTAGAATCGAAGCTGACGTTTTTGTCGCGGTGTCGTCTCTTGGCACTTTGCGAAAGTCCAGCCTCGAGTCGAAGACATATTTCTCCCTGGTAGCGTTTTCGGGTTCAGCTTTATTGCTGTTTGGATTTCTTCATTGGAATCTTCACCTCGCCCCCGGAGTGCTATCCTTCATTGGATTGGGCATAGGGGTTTTGGTTGGTTGGCGACTTGGGAGCTCTCTTCCTGCTGACCAGGGCTGGGCTGTGGTCTCACGACCATTCTTTTCCTCGTCGGAGAGTTGGGAGGCCGGTGTTGGAGACGCGGGTTCTTCAGTGAACGGAGCGTAGCACACGGCTAGCTTTTCACAAGCCTGTTGGTAAGTGACATTTTGTTCCTTGAGATAGGTTTCTTCATGTAATTTTCCCACGGTTCGTGTAAAGTAAATCACTTATTCAAATTCTAAGGTGGAGGTCATAATTCTTTCTATCGTTAGTTTCTCTCTAAAAGTTTTGTGGTTTTGCTGGTTTTCGTCTGCTTCTTGTGCAGGGTTGTTTTAGTTGTCCTGCTAAAATCTTGTGAGTGCAAGATATTGCCGGTCGAGTATGCTCACGCATAGGGCAAAAGAATAAGTTTTCATTGAAATTTAATGTCCGTCGTACTTTCATAATTTTACAATATTATTTGCTTTTTGGCGGAGATTAAGAGCCTGTTTTATTGGTTGGAGAGTAGATTTTGACTCATGAGGTGAACCGCGGTGTGTTTGGTTGAGGGCAAAATTTACCGGGGGTGGGTGTGGGACGCTCACCCACCCTCTCTTCCAGTCATCGTTTTCTCCTCCCCATGTTTTCGTTCTTCGTTTAATGCATAAATATTTGTGTGCATGTTTGCGGGTGAGTGTTCATCATAGTATAATACATTTTATGTATAAAAGAGCAAAAATGCCTACGGGTGATGATTCGAAATATTTAGTGTGTTTTTTTTATTTAAAGGAAAGTCTGCCAGTGGTTGCTCAGTCACCTGTCGATTAATGCATAATTCTTTCTAAAATGTTCCTACCTATGTCAGTTTTGGATTGAAATAGATGGATAAATATTGAGGAAGGTTGACTCGTGGCAAATTTATCAGGTTGGCATTAACATTTAGTTAATTGAGATTAGGGCCTGTATCATGTGTGACATGACTTGACCAATACAAGCCCTCTGTTCCTTACCTCAGTATTTTATTTTTTCTATGGACGCCTACTCTTTCTTATTGGACGGACCTCATTTTTCTGCTTTTCAGTCATTCTGCTATCTGCTGCTTTCCTCCCTCTTATCTCCCTCTTACACTCTTCTTTTCTTTGGCCTCAACCAACCGACCACAACCCTCTGACACTGACCAAACTGGAATCATATTCCCAGCATGGTACTGACCCCAGCCTTAGGGCTTGTTTGTTTGCTTGTTTGGTGGTTTCTCTGG
Organism: Conus ventricosus; assembly: GCA_018398815.1. Lineage (NCBI taxonomy): Eukaryota > Metazoa > Mollusca > Gastropoda > Neogastropoda > Conidae > Conus > Conus ventricosus. The sequence goes on along the minus strand of JAFLJL010018748.1, from coordinate 21,808 downwards.
TGGTTCGCGGTCTGGCTGATTCCTCTGAACTCCCGGGCCTACCTCCTCCTTGGCCGCGGTGCTGGGGAGAGCTGCTGAGGCGACGGCAGGAGGGGTGCTGTGTGCTCCCACTGACGGCTGGAAGTCCCGACTTCCATCAAGACATCATTGGACTTGGACTTGGTTGACACAAGATGAGTGTACTGGTCGGAAGTGTACTCTGAGTGGTGTGGTAGTGGTCCAGGCCCCTCTGTCTCCTCTGCTTTTCTTTCTTTTTTTTTTTTTTTTTTCTTTCTTTCTTTTTTTTTTCTTTCTTTTCCCTTCCTTTCCTGAAAATTCAGGCCCTGTGATGTGAACATAATCAGATTGTCTCTATTTCTTCTTTTCTTTCTAAGGGAAAATAGAGGTGTAATTTTGGGCATCCCCGGGACTGGGGGGTTTAACAGTGTTTTCCTTTATTATTTTATTTTGATCCCTATCTAGTAGTTAATCTCTCTGCATCTCGCTCTTCTTTTCCCTCCTTACTCCTGCCTTTCTCTCTGTCCCCTCTCTTCTGCTAGTGTTCCCACCCCCACTTAGTGTGTGTGCGCAGTGTGAATGTGTTGCAATGTGCAATAAATATTGTCTTTGAGTGTATGTCCTGGGTCCTTGTGCTTTGTGGTGAGTGTGGTATGGGTGCCTGACTCCACTCTCCCTGTGGGTCGGACCGTCGGGATCCCAGTACCTGACACACATAAAGGAAATTGTAAATAAGGGAAATCAGATGTTAGGTATTATTAAAAGAACATTTCTGTACCTAGACAAATATACTTTTCTGAAACTATTTAAGGCTTTTGTAAGGCCCCGTTTAGAATTTATGCCAATGTAGTTTGGAATCCATATTGAAGAGGCAATCAAAAATGATAGAAAATGTACAAAGAAGAGGAACTAGATTACTGGTAGAATGCAAAAATATGTCTTATGAGGAATGGCTCCAGTTTTTACAGTTACACTCTCTTAAGGGTAGAAGGTTAAGGGGGATTTAATACAAGTGTATAAAATAATGAATGGTTTGGATCATTGAAACATTTTTTTCCTTCTCACCATTAGTATGACAAGAAATGCACAAGGTAAACTTTTTGTTAAACATAGAACTACTAACAAACGAGCGTTTCCTGGATAACAACACAGATTTCAAAATTTTATTTATGGAAATAGATTGAAGCAATTTTGGTTTTAGGGATAGAATAAGCATGCCGTAGACCCTAGAAAAACAAAAAACAAATATGATAACAAAAGAAGGGGCGTAAAAAGGCCAAAAGGGCCTAGGCTACAAGCCAGCCCTCTACTACTACTACTACTACTACTACAAATAAAAGTTGTAATTAATTTTTAATTATTTTGTCGATCGGCGATTTCACACTCATGACGCGAATGGCTCTCTGTCGGCAAACTTCCATCCCAGCAGGAATTTCCCAGCCGCTGCAAACCGTGCGCGCTGACCTTGAGGCGTTATCAGTCGGTAAGTTTATTTAATGTTTTGGGGCATTTCCGCCTTCATACAACCGTTTTGGTTATCGCACAACTTTCCTTTTTAACGTAGCTAACTCCTGCAAGTCACACAGCATTTATTCAATTGGTCAGTTTTGAACTTCAGGCTGAAATGTTGTGTTAAGCGTTCACCCAAAAAAATCGTCTGCTCCTCTGTCTCACGTCAGCTTGTTAATAAAAAATATAAAAAAAAGCGCGAGGTGGGGTGAGGGCGTTGGGAGGGGTGGGGGGAGAGGATGGGGGGTCTGTATGAAGTGCAAAAGTAAGCTCCTGTTGTATACTTTTAATTACTTTCTTTTTGCCATCAAATTGTTTCACTTTGCCAGCGCAAGGGGTCGGCACGATCTCCGGTAGAGTAATAGTATGGTTCACAAAACATGTTAAAGTCACAAAAATGCTTAACAAATCGTTCTCCATAGCAATAGCAACGGTGCTTTTGATGATAATAATATCATTTTAATGATCATTATTGCTTGGAAACTATTATATTTTGCTTCCCCCACCCCCCCCCCCTCCCACAACGGGACTGATTTCCACCAAAATGAAATGTAAACATGGTTAAGTTTCAGAAATACATTGGGAAAAATCAAGTTTATTTTGTCACCAAATCAAGATCAGTCATTTCGGAAAATCTGTCGGATGGTTAGATGATGAAAGGAAATCAGTTCAATTTGAGTATGTCATGCAATAATTAGAAGAAAAAATACTAACAGAATTAAGCAGAAGTTTGTGATGTTCTGTTTGATCTTTTTTTTCAGATTGAAACATTATTCAAAGCGTTCCTTGATGAGACACACTGGAAAAGTAACTTGGTGAGTGATTCTTAATTGTGTGGTGTCTGCGTGTGTGTGCGCACGCGCAAGCACACACTATGTGTGTATATGTGTCCATGGCGCGCATATGTGTGAATGTTGCATGTACTCATCACACATGTATCTGTGCGCGCGCGCGCACACACACACACACACACACACACACACACACACACACACACACACACACACAACATCACGCACACACAAGCAGGATGCATCTACACACACGGAGCTTGCATGTGCATGCATACGCTCACAAAACACACACACACACACCACAACACACACACACACACACAAAACACACACACACACACACACACACAGAGGTGAATGAGAAAGACATAAGTCAGTAAAATAAATTTGATAAATCTCCCTGTCTTGTCATAATTTTTTCACACAATTAAGAAACATCGAAAGATTGATATTTTAATATTGTGTATTTTTGGTTTACTCATAGTGGACTGACTTGGTTGATGCTTGCACATCCATCCATTCATTATTCATTTTCCAGTCATTTCTTCATTCATGGGTTCAATCATTTTGATGTAAACAATCATGTTGACAAGAATGGTTCAGGGCAATATTACTTTCCATTGTTTGAGGTCATGAGAACTGTGTCCTCTGTGGCCAGAATCTTGACTCTGGGAGAAGACAGTGATCCCACCACAGCGAGGCAGAGACACCATCAACAATGCCAGTGTACAGAGAGGCAGAGACACCATCAACAATGCCAGTGTACAGAGAGGCAAAGACACCATCAACAATGCCAGTGTACAGCGAGGCAGAGACACCATCAACAATGCCAGTGTACAGCGAGGCAGAGACACCGTCAACAATGCCAGTGTACAGAGAGGCAGAGACACCATCAACAATGCCAGTGTACAGAGAGGCAGAGACACCATCAACAATGCCAGTGTACAGCGAGGCAGAGACACCATCAACAATGCCAGTGTACAGCGAGGCAGAGACACCGTCAACAATGCCAGTGTACAGCGAGGCAGAGACACCATCAACAATGCCAGTGTACAGCGAGGCAGAGACACCATCAACAATGCCAGTGTACAGCGAGGCAGACACCATCAACAATGCCAGTGTACAGCGAGGCAGAGACACCATCACAATGCCAGTGTACAGCGAGGCAGAGACACCGTCAACAATGCCAGTGTACAGAGAGGCAGAGACACCATCAACAATGCCATGTACAGAGAGGCAGAGACACCATCAACAATGCCAGTGTACAGCGAGGCAGAGACACCATCAACAATGCCAGTGTACAGCGAGGCAGAGACACCATCAACAATGCCAGTGTACAGCGAGGCAGAGACACCATCAACAATGCCAGTGTACAGCGAGGCAGAGACACCGTCAACAATGCCAGTGTACACAGAGGCAGAGACACCATCAACAATGCCAGTGTACAGAGAGGCAGAGACACCATCACAATGCCAGTGTACAGCGAGGCAGAGACACCATCAACAATGCCAGTGTACAGCGAGGCAGAGACACCATCAACAATGCCAGTGTACAGAGAGGCAGAGACACCATCAACAATGCCAGTGTACAGAGAGGCAGAGACACCATCAACAATGCCAGTGTACAGCGAGGCAGAGACACCATCAACAATGCCAGTGTACAGAGAGGCAGAGACACCATCAACAATGCCAGTGTACAGCGAGGCAGAGACACCATCAACAATGCCATTGTACAGAGAGGCAGAGACACCATCAACAATGCCAGTGTACAGAGAGGCAGAGACACCATCAACAAAGCCAGTGTACAGAGAGGCAGAGACACCATCAACAATGCCAGTGTACAGAGAGGCAGAGACACCATCAACAATGCCAGTGTACAGAGAGGCAGAGACACCATCAACAATGCCAGTGTACAGAGAGGCAAAAACACCATCAACAATGCCAGTGTACAGCGAGGCAGAGACCACCATCAACAATGCCAGTGTACAGCGAGGCAGAGACACCGTCAACAATGCCAGTGTACAGAGAGGCAGAGACACCATCAACAATGCCAGTGTACAGAGAGGCAGAGACACCGTCAACAATGCCAGTGTACAGAGAGGCAGAGACACCATCAAAAATGCCAGTGTACAGCGAGGCAGAGACACCATCAACAATGCCAGTGTACAGAGAGGCAGAGACACCGTCAACAATGCATGTACAGAGAGGCAGAGACACCCTCAACAATGCCAGTGTACAGAGAGCAGAGACACCATCAAAAATGCCAGTGTACAGAGAGGCAGAGACACCATCAACAATGCCAGTGTACAGAGAGGCAGAGACACCGTCAACAATGCCAGTGTACAGAGAGGCAGAGACACCATCAACAATGCCAGTGTACAGCGAGGCAGAGACACCATCAACAATGCCAGTGTACAGAGAGGCAGAGACACCACAACAATGCCAGTGTACAGAGAGGCAAAAGACAAACCGTCAACAATGCCAGTGTACAAGAGGCAGAGACACTATCAACAATGCCAGTGTACAGAGAGGCAGAGACACCATCAACAATGCCAGTGTACAGAGAGGCAGAGACACCATCAACAATGCCAGTGTACAGCGAGGCAGAGACACCGTCAACAATGCCAGTGTACAGAGAGGCAGAGACACCATCAACAATGCCAGTGTACAGAGAGGCAGAGACACCATCAACAATGCCAGTGTACAGAGAGGCAGAGACACCATCAACAATGCCAGTGTACAGAGAGGCCATGGCATCTGCATTACTGAAGGTCAGGCAGTGCATGAACATTGTCGTACCTACACTAACAAGCACAACATCAGCAGTTTCTTGAAGAAACAGCAAGCAGAAAGTGAAGTGAAACCCAGCCAAGAATTAAGATCAAAGATAATGTCTTTGATTTTAGAAGATGCTGCCTATTTTGTGGCAGGGACGCAGAACTTGATGGAAAGACTGTGTGGCCTGTTAGAACATTGGACTTCCAAAGTCCATCACGAAGAGCTGCTTGGAGCGTGCTGACGAATGGGCTGAAAAAGTGAAAGTAGACTCGGAGCTTAATCTAGAGGCGGGATTGGTACAATCCCACGAAAATCTGTTCCTTCCCGCAATTATCGAGTCTTAACGCGGGCAGACTCCCGCACATTTGCAGAACTGCCCGCTCTGTTGACTGATCATTGCGGGACGCTCGTTTGTCGTCTGCTTGAAAAACTGAAACTAGGACTGAGCAGGAGTGAACGATTTCATGATATTTCATTGGCTGTTGGTGTAAATCAACCAATCGGCGGCGTTCATCTCCTCCTTCTCGATCACCGACGAGAAGTTGCGAGAGTTTAAGGCGCCATATTGGATATTTTCCAAAATGAAGCATGCACCCACCCACCCTATTCGACTTCGACTTTCGTGGAGGAAAAGTGAAAAAAAAAAAAAGATTCTCTGCCATGCGAGGGTGGAGAAGATCATGAAGAAACCGCGACTACATCCAAAAGCTCGGAGAAGCAGCCTGAAATTAGTGCCAGTGCAAGGGAACACTGGTTTCAAGACGATTGGCTGAAGAATGGCCCTGGATACCTAAGCTGAAGACCGGTGTGATGCGATGTGAATTGTGTTTGAAACAAGAAACAAAACGTATTTACGTCGCCCCAAGGTGGTTGTTTAATCTAGATGATTTGATCAAGGTGTGTTGAAGTCTGTGTACAAAGGTGGAGGAGGTATGTAACGTGGGGTTGTGGGGGGGGGGGGGGGGGGGGGGGGGGGGGGGGGGGGGGGGGGGGGGGGGGGGGGGAGTGCCCCCCTTTTTTTGATATGAGGGGGGGACTGCCCCCTTTTTCAAAAATCCTAGATTAAGCTCTGTAGACTGGAGTTTGTATCTGATCTTCCAGCAGCTGATGCTGTGTACCACCAGACATGCAGCGCAAACTTCGGAACAAAGAGAAAAATACCCAATCGTTCGCTCTTGACCAGAACCAAAAAGTAAAATATGGAAGACCCAAAGATGAGGGCAGAGTTGAAGCTTTCAGAAAAGTTACTGCCTTTCTCAAGAAAATGATTCAGAACAGATCACCATCAATGACCTGATTAGCATGATGGGTGAACTTACTGGTGGAAATCCACACTGTTTCAAAAAAATGGAGGAACTGGTAAAACTATTTGGGGAAGAAATCATTATTGCTGAAGTTGATGGCAAACCAAATGTTGCCACATTCAGAAAAATGCTTCATCAATTCTTCATGCATTCTACTCTGCACCTGATACTGATGATGATGAAGCACAGAAAATAGTCATTAAAGCAGCCGCTGAGCTCATCAGAGTGACATAAAGAGCATTCCTGTTTCAAGAAAAACATACCCATCGCCAGATGATGTTGCATCTGTGTCAGCAAACGTGGACTTTGTGCCAAAATCTCTCCAGTTTCTGCTTGATACAGTGTTACAGTGGAAAGGATTGTGATCTTAGAATTGCATCCATTGGTCAAGCAATCATGCAAGCCGCGCAGCCACGCTTACTGATCACCCCATGCAGATTGGACTGGGCGTACAGGTGCACCACAATTTTGAGTCACAATTTCTAGTGGATCTTCTTTATTCACTTGGATTCTGTTCGTCTTATAAAGAAGTAAGAACATATAGTGCAGCTGCAACTCAAGAACTGAAATACCAACAGATGACAATCATTCGTACAATACATGCGTGACAATGTGGACCACAATTCAGCAACCTTGGATGGAATGAATACTTTCCATGGAATGGGTATGATTGCAGCAATCACACCAAGTGTACAAGACAGAGAAGCTGTACCAAGGAACACTGATGTTAAGCTGGAACCACATTTCGAGACATCATTGAAACATATGTCTGCTTGAAAAAAGGCAAGTATCCAAATGCAACTGTCATATTTGATGGATACACATCAGGACCAAGCACCAAGGACATCCCATCTCAAGCGTGGGAAAGGGATGAAAGGGCAGGCTGTGCACTTTGCATTAGGTATGATGCTCCAGTTCTCCAAGGAACAGTTCCTTTGTAATGTAGAGAACAAACAGTGCTTCATCTACGCCCTTGGGTCAGCTTTGGAATCATTCTGCACTGTGATACATGCCAAGAGTGATGCAGACCTCACAATAGTCCTGACTGCAACCAAGTGTGCACGCCACCAGGTGACCGCTGTCATAGGAGAGGACACTGACATTCTGGTGTTGTTGGCATATCATGACGATTCAAATGATCATGACATTTTCTTTTATTCTGATAAACAAGGAGGGAAAAGTAGGTGCTGGAACATCAAGCACTTGATCCATGAGCTTGGAGAAAATCGACATTTGCTGCTTTCTCTCCATTCTCTTACAGGTTGTGATACGACCTCCAGGCCATTTGGAATTGGGAAAGGAACAGCACTGCAGAAACTGTTGAAAAACGTTGAACTTAGAAGTCTGGCTGATGCCTTCCTTCAACAAAGGACCCAGGAGGACGTTGTAGAAATAGGTGAGAAGGCATTAGTGCTTCTCTACAATGGCTGTTCTGGTGAGACTCTCAATCACTTGCGACACCGGCTGTTCTGCATGAAAGTGGCAACTGGTACAACATACATTCAGGTGCATTCACTGCACCAACTTCAGCTGCGGCCAGGTTTCACAGTCAAAGGGTGTACCTTCAGGTTCAGCAATGGATGGACGGGGACACTGTGCTGAAACCAGCTGAATGGGGCTGGCAGATTGAGAACGGACTATATGTACCCCGAATGACTGATTCGCCAGCAGCACCGGCTAAGCTCCTGAAGGTCATTCGGTGCACCTGTAAAGAAAACTGTGACAGTAAGCGGTGCAGCTGCAAAAAACATGGTCTTCTGTGTTCTCCTGGGTGTGGTGAATGCCATGGTGTCAGCTGTTTCAATTCCCCCGCTGTGTGCTTTGACTAGACAGTGATGCAGAAACTGAGGTATGCTGTTCTATATATAGAACATTATTGAATACTATTGTTTTGCCTATTTCAGACATTTTCTGACATTATATTGCCAAATCCTGGTTCCTACGCATTTATTTCCAAGTTCCTCTTTCAAGACATTGTTTCCCAGCTTCAAAATAAGTTGCTACATGATGAGTTTTCTATGCACAGATGACAATTTTCCATGCCTATGACGTCATTAATGCTCATATTACATAATTATTATGGTCGCTAGAACATTATAACTTGCTGTGATGGTGATGTGGGTTATAGTGATTAAGTTACTGCAAACAAACTTTCTGTAGCAATTTGTCCTGGGTGAAGGTATTTATTTTCACCCAGTCAGTAGCCTATAGGCCCTATTCTCCATCTGGGCCCCAGATGCATACGGGTTATTCAGATGGGTCCCATGTCATCCCCATATTCTGTGTTGACTGGGAAGCTAGCTTATGGCAAAGCATGTGATTGTCGGAAATTGCAAAAAGACATTGATAATCTGCAAAAGTGGACAGAAATGTGGAATGTGTATTGACAACGCGATACGGTTACGGAACTACTGACCTTTACTAGCGATCGGCTAGTTACGATTTCAAGTATTTGCCACATTAAAAACTACTTGGCTCCCTCTCTCCCTCTCTCCCCCCCCTCCCCCCTTCCTCTCTCTCTCTCTCTCTCTCTCTCTCTCTCTCTCTCCTCTCTCTCTCTCTCTCTCTCTCTGTGCTTTTAAACAGGGAATGGTGGATTGTTTTATGCAAGAATCGAATGGTAAATTGGAAAATAGCGATCGCTTTGCTGTTTTCCGATCCTATAAATCTATGTTCAGGATCAGGATCAGGATCAGGGGCGTTGTATCAAATACAACTTAGCCTATTTAGGCTTTTTTTTTTTTTTTTTCGTAACCGTTGGTCCAGTCATAGGCTGGCTCAGACCTATTATCCATCAAATTCATATCTAATTTTTGTTAATAATTCATGTTTATCTATGAATATGAGGTTCTTAAAAACATTAATACTAGGTGCACGTTTGATGTTAAGTGTTAGTTTATTCCAAACGTTGGTTACTCTATTAGTAAAAGTAAATTTTCTTAAATTCGTTCTAGAATATTGTTTAAATATCTTATCTTCACTGTTCCTTGTAACATTCTTCTGCGGAGTACAAAAAAAGCATGCTTTATCAACATCAATTTCATTAAATATCTTGTATGCTTGAATCAAGTCTCCTCTTATTCTTCTTGCCTTAAGTGTTGGAAGTTGCAGATATTTTAATCTTTCCTGATATGAGTAATCTTTTATATTATGAATCATCTTGGTTGCTCTTCTTTGTACCTGTTCTAGAGCTTCTGATTGTCTCTTTAGCATTGGATACCATACAGTGTTGCCATATTCAAGAACAGGTCTAACTAGTGTCTTATATAATTGCAAAAGAAGTGTCCTTTTCCATAAATGTAAAGGTTCTTTTTATTATTCCAATCATTCTGTTAGCCTTATTAATACTATTTACAATATGATTGTCAAATAGTAAATTTTTGTCAAAAGTCACACCTAGGTCTTTCTCTTCTTCACATTTAGATACTTTTATTTCCTTGCCCCAATTTTCATTATATACTCCTTTTGTGGGTTTGTTTTACCAATATGAAGTATTTTACATTTTTCTGCATTAAAATATAGTTTCCAAGTATCAGACCACTGTACTAATGTTTCAATATCCTTTTGTATTTCCTTATGCAATTTTGGATTGTTATACAGTTTTGTGTCATCTGCAAAGACTTTACATGTACTCTTTAATTCTACAGGGAGATCATTTATAAACACTGTAAATAATATTGGTCCCAAAATACTGCCTTGTGGTATCCCACTAATAACATCAGCACTATGAGAGAAGGAACTACCAATCCTTACCTTCTGAGTTCTTTTGATAAAAGTCTCTAACCCAACCATGTATATTTCCTATTATTCCATAAGACTCTAATTTATGAACTTTAAAAGTCTTTCTTGTGGTACTAAATCGAATGCTTTTCTAAAGTCTAAATACAAAACATCTATATTCTCTCCTTTATCTATCTCCTTTGTGAAGTCTTCCATCACTTCTAAAAGTTGAGTCACACAAGACCTTTTTGCACGAAATCCATGTTGACACTCAGCGTATAATTTATTTTCTGTCATATGTTTAATAATAGCCTCTCTAATAAATGATTCTAAAATTTTGCATATAATGCATGTTAAACTCATGGTCTATAAATTTCCTGGATCTGTTCTTGTACCTTTTTTGAATACTGGAATGACTGTAGCTGTTTTTCAATCTGAAGGTACTATCATTTCTTTAACAGATTTAGAAAAGAGTATGTAAAGTGGGAAGGCCATCTCCTCGTTTAGCTCTTTTAGTACTCTCGATGGGATGGCATCCGGACCACATGCCTTATTAGGGTTTAAAGATTGAAGTTTCTTTTTTATTGCATCCACTGAAATGTCTACATTTTCTAACACTATGCCTTTTGACCTTGAAGCTGGACTTAGAACAGGCATATTTTTAGTATCTTCCTTGTGAATTTCACTAGAAAAAAATGTATTCAAAATATCTGCCTTACCTCTATCTGTCTCCCCTGTGTCACCATCTTTAGTCACTAAAGGCTCACTCCAGTATTCATCTTTGTTTTCGATTGTACATATCTCCAGAAGGCTTTTGGATTTTGTTTACATTCCTTTGATAACTTCTTTTCAAATTCCTTTTTTGCTTTTCTTATTTTATTACAAGTATTACGTGCTTTAATATAATTTTGATAATCTTTCCCTGCTTTGTGACTAAGAATCTCTGATACATATTATATTTCTTTTTTACAAATTTCATTGTCTTTACATTCATCCACTTTGGTTTCTGTTTTTTATTTTTCTTAATAATTTGTTTTGGAACGTTGTTTTCTATTAAAGAATTTAAAATACTTTTAATTTCCACCCAGCATTGTTCTACACTAAGATCATTGAGTTTATTCCAGTCGATCTTCTTTAATTCTTCTTTCATTTGCATAAAATTTCCTCTCTTAAAATTATATGACTGCTTTGATTCTTCTTTCCCTTGCTCCTCTCCTAGGTACAAAGAGAACATTAAAACCTCATGATCACTTTTGCCTATAGGAGCTAAGTGCTGATATCATATTTTCATCATTAACAAGTACTAAATCTAGTATATTTGATTTTTGTCCCTCCCTGTGTTGGTTGTTTCACTTACAGCCTGAAAAATATTTAAACAATATCTCAGTTACAAAGTTTAGGGTTTGCTTTGACAAGGATGCGCTTTGGTATAAATGAACTTAATGCTGGTCTCGATGAACTTTTTTTTTTTTTTTTGCTGTCTCATCTTCTCGCCGCAATAATGGCATTACTCTCCCCGCTCATTCCAGAGCTCCGGACACAGGAGCACCCAGCCACAGCTCCAGCACCGGCATTCCACAGAAAGCAATCAATGTTAAGTTGTCAAGAGGCAACCACCAGAGAGGAAACTGTACTGCTGCCGAGTCACTTCGGTGGAGTTCAGTGGCGCCTGTTCTGATCTAACATACGCAGGACACCACCTACTAAGCCCCCTACCGACGACAATAATTGCTTAGTCGCGAAGCCAGCGTAAGTGACTGAGGTTCCCCTCCGGAGGGCGCCACCACATCCGCCCAGCGACAGTCCCCGCGGACTTGCCAATACCATCGACCCCGACATGAACTCACCAAGGCCACACCTGAGGAGAGAAACTGAGGTCACCATGATAGCAGGGCATGAAGGGCCACAGAATTTGAGACTTTTTTTTTAAACAATGCTGATCATTGAGGATGAAGATGGTGATATGTAAGTCCATTTCAGTCAGAGACTACATGACAGGGCTGTACTCTACGCTTCCTTTCATAATATATTCCGGCGTCAACCAGGCCCGAGAGATACAGACACCTGCAGTACTGGTCAGGAAATTTGAGCAACACTCTCAGAAGTGCATCCATTAAGTGGATGAAACTTAACTGTGTGGTCCGAGTCTTCCCAACTGAGCACATAGCAAACTCAACTCTGGGTAGGAGCCGGCCGGGGCAGAAAATCCCACAAATAAATTTTGACTCTGATGGGAATTGAACCCACGACCTCCCAGCCGAAAGTCCGTGACACTTACCACTTAGCCACGGCGGCCGGTGGTATAAATGAACTTAATGCTAACAAAAGATATAATAACAGCATTAAACTTGCCCTTTTTGTGATGTTGTAGAAAACAAAATGCTTTTTTTTTAGCCCTGTGTAAAACCAATCTACGTGGAAAATACAAACACTATAAAAGCCATAGTACCTGTTCTCTGCCGTTATTACTACAAAATCATAAATGAGAACAAGAGATGTAACAAAAGATGTGGCAATGTTTATATTACGCCTTATGTTTATGAGATGATTCTTTGTTATATAAATATTGCTCTGATGTTCTTAAGACAAATTATCTTTGACGCAGTTTATTTATCATTATGTTCTTTTATGTGTGTGTGTCTTGTGTACACGTCCTTATGTAGATAGGTCAGAGGCCTCGCATTAATCAAAGTTTCATGAGTTCACGAGCTCTCTCTCTCTCTCTCTCTCTCTCTCTCTCTCTCTCTCTCTCTCTCTCTCTCTCTCTCTCTCTCAAGTCTCATGAATTTATCATGTACTTCGTAAATAAATAACTTTTCTTATTTTTATTTATAAATATTATATATAACATCCACTTTAATATTGATGCAGACCCTGATCTCATTAGCTATCTTTATTTCAGTAGAGATGGACCAAGATGTTCAAAGGGTGACCTCAGCAGTGGATTTTTTTCATATCTTAAAAGAAAGGTACTTTGTGTTTTGGTTTTGTATTAAACTTAAAAAAACATGAGGAACCATGGCCAGAGTTCAGGGTTTTTCCATATTATGTTGGGGAAAGAAAAAATCGGTATGTTTTTTTTTTTTCCTCTCTAAAAAAACCCAAACAAACCAAGAAAAAAAAGAAGAAAAACTACCACTCAACCTTTGTCAGTATGCACATATGTGGCCAGGACTTGAGTTTCAGGGACTTTGTATTAACAACAACCTTTTTCACTGGCATCTACCTATCTATCTCCCTATCTATCTATCTATCTATCAATCTATCTATCTTGTGTCATATTGTTTTTCTGTCTATATGCATCTGCGGATTCCTAGAACCATTCCTTGCAAAATGTTTCTTCGAGAAGAATGGTGAATGAACGATATTATCTCTTTTAGTTTGTTTGTTTGCTTGTCTGCTTGTTTGTATGTTCTCTTTAATATCTAATGAAGTCATCTTGAATCTAGTTTTCATTTAGATCCATCGGTGGATCTCATGTATTACTGGTCAATGTAGTAAAGGATAATTTGGCAGAATAGTATACTCTTATTTATTATAAATTGGATTTTTTAGTTCATTTATTACAATTTATTTATTTTAGTTGCATGCGACCCGTTGGTTTAATCTTAAAATGGGGAGTGGGCTAAGAAATATTATTATTATTATTATTAGCAGCAGCAATGGTTGCAGAAAAATTATATACGTATTATTGGAGAAAGTGGATGGGAAGGAAAAGGGGCTGGAGGGATTGACACACGTTATTCATTTTTGTTTTCTTTCCCCATCAGGGGCATCATGGAGGATCAGAAGCGTCTAGAAAAACACCACAAACTGTCAAAGCCAGGCAATGGGTGAGTCATCAATTTTATTTATCCATATTAAGGCTAGGTGCTCAGCAGCAGCATCCAGTTTGCAAGAACAAACCAAACCACTCAAAATAAAAACATGTCGAAAAGTCAAAGCCTTGTCAGCAGAAACCAGATTTCTCAATGGATGTACATGGAATTGGCTGAACTGTGGACGAAAAAGACCTTTTTAGTGTAAAATGGCTGCAACTCCTTTACTTACAAAGTGAGTTATTATCCTGCTTTTTATTTGTTAATGTTATACAATTTATGACATTATACACAGCACCATTTAAGGATATTTTCTTTTTTTACGCAACTACAGGCTGAAAGAATACGTATGTACAAAGTAAGATTATAACAATAGTGCTGTGTTGTGTGATGAAAAAAAAAAAAAAAAAGATCATTAGGAGTGCACTCTAGATTTTCGCAAATAAAAATAATAGATAAAAGGGATGTTTGTATGGACTTGACCCCTACACAAAGAAAAGCTCTAAGCGCTAATAATGTTTCATTTACATATGCTTTTAAATTACTTGAAATTAATCAAACTAAACTCAGAATATATATATTATTGTTAGTGCTATCAGTTTGCAGATGACTTGGTTTAGAACTTTCAAATCTGTCCAAACCTTGTGATTTTCTTCCTTCCGGGGAGGGGACAAGTAAGAAGCAGACTGATTACTAGAAATTTTTACTTTTTAACTTCACACACAAGACAAAAGTTGAAAGCTGATCTGTCGCCTTCACTCACTACTTTGGGCTTCCACAGTAGGATCTGGAAGGGAACTTCCAGTTCCTGCTGAGGAAGCCCACAGTGGGGGGCAAAAGTGACTGGTCAGCTCTTCCAGTTCCTTTTGAGGAAGCCCACAGTGGTGGGCAAAAGTGACTGGTCAGCTCTTCCAGTTCCTGTTGAGGAAGTCCAGGGTAGTGGTGAGCAAAAGTGACAGGCAGCTTTCAATTTTTGTTTTGTGTTGAAGTAAAAACATTAAAAAATTTTAGCCATCATAAGAATTTCCCAACAGTTGAATCTTCATCAAAATATAAGAAACAGATTGTTTTAAACCTCACTTGTACGGTCTTATTTTTCACCATATCTTGCCTATTATAGGCAGAGAGGCACATAAACCCGCCACGAACCTTAACAGTGAAAATTTTTTTTTTAAATTAGGTGTGTGGATTTAAAGGATGTGTGCCCCAAGCAAATTCAGGACAGTGGTATTGATGTTTTTGTTCAGGGATGTCTCACTGTGGGCAGTGCCTGATTTTTTTCTTTAAGAAACTGGGAGTTTTACACTCATAGTTAGACTTACGAGAACAATAACATAGACAATGTTTTAGCTTTTTTAACTGACTCTTTTAAACATATCAGATTTTCTTAAAAATGGTGAAAGCCTTGCGAGGTCAAAGTGATCAGCAAGCCTAAAACAAACAAACAACATGATTCTATTTGGATATTGTAGACATTACAGGTGATGTAGTCCACAGGATAAAACGTTTTTATTGTTTGTTTATGTAACCCTTCATTTGCTGAAGAAAGTATTTTTCGGAAGCAAGCTGTTATTCATTGTGTTTAAAAATGATTTGTTCATGCATATTCAATCCGGGAAAAAAAAGAATTTATGATAGCGATGGCCAATGGTGCTTGCCCGACTCGGAATCAAAGGGTCCATGGTTCGACCCTAAGTTTGGCCGGATCCCCCCCCCCCCCCCCCCCCCCCCCCCCCCCCCCCCCCCCCCCCCCCCCCTTTTACAAGACCCTCAGTGGGCGGGCATTAATCTTTCGGATGAGATGTAACCGTCATCCCATCTGGGAGCAATGCTTTAGTGGCACGCAGACATGCCTTTCCATACCGGAATAGCCGTATTTGTACGGAAAAAACATAAAAATCGAGGTTTGTTCTGGCGTTACGGTCAGGGATTTCGTGTTCCGGAAAAAAAAAAAAAAAAGAAAACAAACGAGTGGACAATTTTTCACAGAGGGACAAACCGGATGACGGTTAGGACGCTTGAATTGAAGCGCAGTACGCATGCTCACACTGCCATATCCGTCGACGAAACATACCGAATGGAGCAGAGATTCAGACAAAGCGCGCTCAACTATCAAACATGGCTAGCATGAAGACTGCGAAGCGAGTGTGCGAGACAGATGATGATGAACCTCAAAATGGACCCCAGCGGCAGCCGCGAAAAAAACAAGATTGCCGTCGGCAAACCTTTCGTAAACAATACAGTGAGAGGTGGTCATGTTTACAAGAAGGACGGAAAGGGGAAAACTTCTGCTGGTGCACGGTTTGCCAGTACGAGTTCTCCATCGCACATGGTGGCCAAGATGACTGTCGTCGACATGTCGAATCCAAAAAACACAAGGACTTTGAGATATCTTGTGGTCACACTCGCAAGATTTCTGGATTTTTCACCAGTTCGTCGACCAGCAAAGCAGAATCGACAGATGAAGTGATTCGTGCCGAAGTTATGCTCGTCGACCTTGTTGCTGAACTGAATCTGCCTTTCACCGTTTTGGATACTTTTACTAAAGCGTTCAAACTGATGTTTAAAGACTCGGATGTGGCTAAGAAGTTTCAGTGTGGCAGGAGTAAGGGGACAGCCATTATAAAAGAAGTAGCGGCGAAAACTTCCATCAGTCTTGCTGATCGACTGAAGAATCAACCGTTCACAATTTCTACCGACGGCAGCAACGATGCTGGATGTACCAAAT
>JAFLJL010018747.1:33629-49265 GCA_018398815.1 Conus ventricosus | reverse complement strand
TACCATAGATCAAATAAAGAGCAAAAATGTCTGCCTCGCCTGTACAAAGACTTCTCTGCCCTCCAGTCAATTGCCATATGTTTAACGATTCCCCTGCCTAAATTGGCAACAACGGTAGCATTAGATCTGCTGATGTAATATCTATTTTGATGATAGTTTAACGGTGCCTGGCATTATAACATCGCCAGCGCCAAGATCAGGGAACTTGACTGTTAAATCTTGTCCAGGCTCAACTGTTGATGGAGTATTTACACTAGTAACGGTCTGCCTTATACCTCTTACTCCATGGGGTTCCTTCTCTTTTCTGTATGGATCGAGGTCACAACCGTATGAGTTCATTTTTATAAAACAAAAAAGAATATAAATAAAAAATATGGATGAAGATTTTGACCCAATTGATCCTAAACAGTAAACAAGTGGGGTATGTTTTGCTCCCATAAGGAAACCTAACACAGAGTAACTTTTATTCAAGACTGGCACAGCCTTTTAAACTTGAATAAAGTCAGACAAATACATAGACGAACAATCTAATAGTGGGGAAAAAACAAGCGCAGGCCAACAACTTAACTGTCTGGCAAAGATTTGGACTTGAGGGGAGGGGAGAGAGGGAGGGGAGTTTGAAGATGGAGAAACTGGGAAAATAAAATAAAAAAAAAAAAAAATGTTACAGATATGAAAACTCTTCTCTAGCTGCATAAGGGAACCATCGCAATCCCTTTTGAAGGCAGATATATTTGTATTGCCTGCTCCGAGGCCTTTCGCCCGCTGGATCGGGACTCATCAGGGAGACACAGCTGGTTGTGTCTGCGCTCCCAGCGTCAAATAGAGACACACCACAGTCCATAATACTGTGGTGTTCTCACCACCATGGGTGCAAAAAGAATCCAATAGCACCCCCAGAGCAGCCAACGAAGAGTAGTAAATGCAACCAAACGAAAGTGTGGGTAGGAAAAAAAGTTGCTGTAAAACTAAAGACATTATGCAAATAATATAAAATGTAGGGACAGTCTTTGAGCCTACGCCTGAGGATCCACCCAAAGATGCAAGGGAGATCAAAAGACAAACACACAGACGGACAGAAACAAATACAAATAACCTCAATTTAATCAAAGCAAAATCGAAATGAAATGAGGTAGGGAACAGTAAACGATAAACAGTAAACAAGTGGGTATGTTTTGCTCCCATAAGGAAACCTAACACAGAGTAACTTTATTCAAGTTTTAAAAGGCTGTGCCAGTCTTGAATAAAAGTTACTCTGTGTTAGGTTTCCTTATGGGAGCAAAACATACCCCACTTGTTTACTGTTTATCGTTTACTGTTCCCTACCTCATTTCATTTCTGATTTTGCTTTGATTAAATTGAGGTTATTTGTATTTGTTTCTGTCCGTCTGTGTGTTTGTCTTTTGATCTCCCTTGCATCTTTGGGTGGATCCTCAGGCGTAGGCTCAAAGACTGTCCCCTACATTTTATATTATTTGCATAATGTCTTTAGTTTTACAGCAACTTTTTTTCCTACCCACACTTTCGTTTGGTTGCATTTACTACTCTTCGTTGGCTGCTCTGGGGGTGCTATTGGATTCTTTTTTGCACCCATGGTGGTGAGAACACCACAGTATTATGGACTGTGGTGTGTCTCTATTTGACGCCGGGAGCGCAGACACAACCAGCCGTGTCTCCCTGATGAGTCCCGATCCAGCGGGCGAAAGGCCTCGGAGCAGGCAATACAAATATATCTGCCTTCAAAAGGGATTGCGATGGTTCCCTTATGCAGCTAGAGAAGAGTTTTCATATCTGTAACATTTTTTTTTTTTAATTTTATTTTCCCAGTTTCTCCATCTTCAAACTCCCCTCCCCTCTCCCCTCCCCTCAAGTCCAAATCTTTGCCAGACAGTTAAGTTGTTGGCCTGCGCTTGTTTTTTCCCCACTATTAGATTGTTCGTCTATGTATTTGTCTGACTTTATTCAAGTTTAAAAGGCTGTGCCAGTCTTGAATAAAAGTTACTCTGTGTTAGGTTTCCTTATGGGAGCAAAACATACCCCACTTGTTTACTGTTTATGGTTTACTGTTCCCTACCTCATTTCATTTCCAATTGATCCTGTTGAAGAAGAAGATGAAACAGAACTGGGCCCTTCATTGCAAGAAGAGCTTGAAGGAGCAGGTTCTTTACTCCCTAGACAACGTCAAGAACTATTGCGAGAAAGAATTCAATCATTCTATAGAAGCTTAGGACGAGAGCTGCCAGGCGTGCTTGATCCTAACGATTTTGAAGAAGATGGTGGGCATTTGTATATAAAAACTGGTGCGGGAGAGCGCGCGAAGGTTACTTCAACGCAAAACCCAAACAAGTTTTTAAAACTAAGCACAATAAGGCGAAAAATCCCTATGCTAAGGCAGAACAATTAAACCTTTTAGAACTTAGAGCCGAAGCTGTTAGTCATTTACAGAACTTGGAGCGGGGGCTGCCAACACAATCTAAAATACAAAACATACCTCTTCAAGATTTAAATCAAACAGCAGATGAACTAAATAGCAGAAATTGAAACGAGCTTAAGTGAGGAGACAATCAGAAAAACATTAGCAACAATTGATGATCCTCCATTGCCTATGCGTGACCTCCGGGGTCTTAAGAGCGCTTTTACGACAATAAGAGAAGAACTAATGCTCAGCACAGCAAAAACTTAGTAAGCTAGAGAGAGAGATAGAAGAAGAAAAAATAAGCTGGCTGATAACAATTTAGGGCAAGAAGAAAAGGCTAGAATACAGCAGAAAATACAGGAGTTAATGGGTAAAAGGGAAGGGCAGTTAAACGTGATTTCTATTCTCAGAGGAAATCTAGAATCTCAAACAACCAGATTCAAAGAAACTATAAAGAGAATACTTCATGAAAACACTACGCTGGCAGAAAGAATAAGATTCTGTTTAGAGAAGAGGGGATTACAGTAGTTAGCATATTAACGGCTGTTGGGTTTGCTATCTCTATGCTCGTTTATGCTTTAACGGGTGGTGCGCCAACAGGGCCAGTAGCTCCTCCAACACCTCAGCCTGGTAAAAGTTGGATTAGAAAACAATTGCATCATCTAGCAAACCTATTAAAGAAGTTAGCCGCCAAAGCGATTGATGCACTGCCTGGTATAATTGGCAGTGTTGTTAGTTGGGTTTTGTCTACTATAGGTAAAGTTGCTGGTTTTATATGGCTGACCATCTGTGGGCGTTAGGAGCGCTAGCTGCTGGTTTAAATTTTTAGTAAAATAAAGACAGCTAACCCAGAAAAAAGTTAAAAACACAACAAGGCTGTCTTTTCGCTAGTGTGACTGTCAGTGAAAGGTACATTAACAGGTGGAGTGCTTTCTGGCTGCTTTCTGGCTGTGGTGTTTTATAACTGGATCGCTTTCTTCAGGGGTAGGTACTTTCTTTAAAATGGATGGAGCAGGCCTGTGTTTAACCAATTTATTGCGTCCTAAGTCTTGGTCGTCTTCAGCTATGAGGTTTTCATTGTTTATAATTCTTTCATGCCAATCTGTAGTCTAAGGTCAGGGGGCAGCATGTATAATCCACAACCCACAACAAAAGTCACCTTTTTGACCTAGCATGTGCAAGAACTCTTGATACCTTTGAAATGCTGGCAGGCAAATCAACAGCCGAGTTAATAGCATCTTCTAAATTGGCTAGAAATTGTTTTCTAGCACAAGCCTGTAGACTGATCTACTATGCTAGACTTGGTTTGTGCTTGTGCTCCTAAAAGACACCAAACGAAACGTCCGTAGGGAGTCATTGAGTCTGCACGCCTGGCATTGTTAGGCCTTTACTTTATATAAGAAAAAATGTTGTCCAGGCATTAGGGTGTTTTTTTCTATGGACCCCAATCGAACTTGTGCTTTTGGTGAAAAGAGGTGTGGCCAGGCCAGTATCCATAATATATTCTCTTTTTACGCCCCACAAATACAAGTGCCTAACCCATGATTGCGGTCTAACTTTGTCTAAAATCAGTTGAAGGATTAATGTAAAATTTCGTTGCAGATTCTTTCATATGCATTATGTCCATTGGGCTGTTAAATGGATAAAACGCTTGTCGTTAGGGAGATGCACTTTTGTTTAGTTAGTATTCGCCTGTACTGTAATAAACATGAAAGTTTTATCTGCCCTTACTAAAAGATTAGGATGGTTTAAATGGTTTTGCATATGAAACACCACAGCCATATTGCGCAGTAAATGGCAAAAATTTAACTGATTCTGGAAAAAAGCCATAGGTGGATGACCATGCTGATGGCACTCTATCATTCTTTATTGGTGGGTTTAAATATCTAGTTAGCGGTTTACAAATCTGACTTGAAGCCGTATGACCATCAACTGCAATGGTTTAAATTGCTGAAGTCTAAAGAAATTGGAGTTATAAAAAAGCTCCTACATTGTAAGTAACATGTTCAATATATTGAAAAGCTACCATTTTTAAATTAGTTTTTTTAAATTAAATTTTTAAAATAGTTTTAAAAAAAGATGCGCATCATATAAACCAACAAAAAAAAACGTGTGCCCTTTAAAAATACCCAATTGACAAAGGGGCCGGGGAAAAAAAAGGGGGCCCTTAAGAAATTGGATTTTAAAATTATGTGGGCTAAAAATCTGAAAAGGCTCAAAAAAAAGGAAAAAATTTAAAAGACGGGGGAAGGCAATCTATTAAAACAGTTAAAAAAACCCCCATTTTTACTACAACTTTTTGGTTCTTTTAAAAAATTTTTTAGAGTTTTAACATTATGTTTTAAAAATTTTGAGGCAAAAATCAAAAAATTAAATATGAAAATTTTCCAGGAAATTAAAAAAAAAGGGGGTACGTTTTCCCCCCAGAAGCCTTGCTCGAAAATTTTTGGGGTTTTTTAATAGGGCGAAACACAAAACTTTAGCCACACCCCCTTGTAGAATTGGGGGGAATTTTTGATTTAAAAAAAAAAAGCCGTCTGAAATTTTTTTTGTGAACCCAATTTTGTAAAGTCCCCTTTTCAACAATTAAAAAAAAATGTTCAAATTTTTTGCCCCCCCCCACAAAAGTTCTAAAAGGTTTTGGGAAACCCAAAAGGGCGGTTTTTTCGAATTTTCAGGGAAAAAACGTTTGAAAGAACACCAAATTTTTAAAAAATTAATTGGCTTTTAAATAAAATTCCTTGGGTGTAAAAATAACCAAACAAGGGCGGAAAGCCGGTTTTTTTTCTATTTAAAAAATAGAGCGGGAAAAAGAAAATATGGGGAAAAAAGTAAGGGCTCCTTCCCCGCGGGCGTTTAAAATGCGGGAAAAAGAAAATCGAGTTAATCTTTTTAAAAGTTCCCAAAGCCACAGCATAAAAACGCCCCAAACCCAAAGAAACCCCCTTTTAAAGGAAAAAGACAAGTGAAAAAAATTTTTTTAAAAAAGCATTTGTTTCCCTTTAAGAAGAGTAAGCGAAGATTAAAATTTGTGTATAAAAAACTTTTTTTTCAAAGAACTTGCTTGTAATTTCGTGATTATAAATTTTTTTTGACAACCCTTTTTTACTTATGCCTTTTGGGCCTTTTTTCATTACAGAAGGGCTGGGTGGGAAACCCGTTTCATCTTTTGACCGCAAACCCCAAAATAATTTTTTGATAACTGGCCCCCTTAAATTTAACCTTCATCTTTCCCAATCACTTTCCCTTTTTTACAGTTGAATGTTTAAAAGGGTTTTCTTTTGGATAGTCGCATGTGTCGTACAACCCATCAGTTCCCCTTTTGGCCCCTTTTTTTTTCTAAAATTTCCCTTTTAAAAAAGTCTTTAGTTGGGGCCCTCAAAAATAAAAAGATCGGTGTCCGTGTAAAGAAATCTTGCTCTGGGGACCCCCCCGGTTTAAAGTATTTCCCCCCAAAAAATTCCCAACATTAACAATTTAGACAACCAATACAGTAAAGCCGATAAACACTGGCTTTTCCAACTTAACTCCTTTTTTTTTCATCATAAAGCCAAAACCCAAATTGTCGTTTTTTCTTTTAAAGTCTTTTATAGTTGGGTTTAAGAGGGGAAACTTTAAATTTCAGGTTTATTTTTTTTTTAAATATTTTAATTTACAACATTTTTGTAAAGTTCTCCATGGTTTGGGCCCCCCAGCTGTTTTTTCATCAGTTTAAAAAAAGCTTTTTCTGAAGCATCATGGGCTTGGGTTCTAAAATCAGTATTCCCTTTTTGATGTATGGTCCATAAAGGGGCCCCTTTTTCCCCAAAACAATGATCTAAAAAAAAGCAGTTACCTTTAAAAACCCTGTTTTTAAGTAAAAAAATGTAAAAGTCTGTAATGGGGAAAAACATATTTTTGTTTTGTGTCAAAAATTAGGGCCCCCAAATTTTAGGCGGGTTTAATAGGGGTCATCTTTTAAACCCTTTTCCCGCGGGTAGGGGATAATCGTTGTGGGGAAACGGGTATTCATACGGGGAAATTTTAAGCTCTTTCCCAAATTAGTCCCCCATTGGTTAAACGGGGGTAAGGGTGACCCAAAATGGCTAACCCAGGGGTTAACCCCCCGTGAGGGGCCCCCCTTTTTTCATTGTAAAAATTTTTTTCATTTGGGAAATGGTTGACTCATGGCCCCTCCAAACAGATTTTTTAGCGCAAGTACATTAAAAAGTTTTTTGGGTTTTGGGTTGCCCTAATTGTCCCCAAATACTTGTTTTTTGGCTTTGCAGTAAGGATGTAGGCCCTCAAACCTCCCCTTTAGAAAGGGGCCTTCAATCATCTTAAAATGTGGTTTAAAAAAAAAATTAAGTCAATCGGAATTTGTAAAACTTAAAATGCTCCCAAGAAACCCGGGCAAAAATTTTAATGTGGAAAGAGTCTAAGTAAAAATTTCATGCAATAATCGTAATTTCCCGAAAGACGCGCTAAAAAAACACACTTTACCAAAAAATAATTTATCATGAAAATCACCCATTGTTTCACAGGTAATTCTGTCCAGGGTTTCCCGTCGTAAATTTA
Source organism: Conus ventricosus (assembly GCA_018398815.1). Lineage (NCBI taxonomy): Eukaryota > Metazoa > Mollusca > Gastropoda > Neogastropoda > Conidae > Conus > Conus ventricosus. The sequence goes on along the minus strand of JAFLJL010018747.1, from coordinate 42,292 downwards.
TATTCAAATCCTTTTTGTCTTTTCCTCTTAAAACTAGAAAAGAAAGCGCCTTTAGGAAAGGGAAACGAAATCTTCGTCAAACCCCCTTCCCCAAAATTCATGTATTCATAAGGATAAACTCCTTTGCGCACTAAAGGGTGGGTCCCAAAAAATTTTTTTTTGTGATTGGGAAAAATCTTGGGAGCGAAACCTGCTAACTTATCTAAACAAACCCTCAATTTGGGCTGATCCCTAAAAGGAAAAACTGTCGAGGTAAAAGTCAAAACTTTTTTGAATACTGTGCAATGCAGGAAACCCCTTTTTATTCAGATGTCACTGCTTTCAAAGATAAAAAGAGAATCTAAACCCCGGGAGGAAAAGAAAAATAGGGAGTTTCCCAAGGCTTTGGGGGCAACCTTTAAACTGAAATTACAATTTTTTGCGCCCCCCTCTAAACTTTTCCCGTAAAAGTATCGGGTCTCTTACGCTTTGCCAATAAATTTTTTTTGCAAAACCAACAGTGTGATATGGACCCAAACCTTCCCTTTTGGGCCAGGAACAAAACAAGTCTGAAAATTTTAAAGGGGAGTAAATGATTTTCAAGTTTTTTTCATTTTGAAAGTAAAAACTGGTTTGGGTGCCCTTGGGCCTCGTAAATCTCTGGGGGTGACCTAACAACAAAAAAAACCTAAAACAGTCTGATGGGGGTTAATATTGTTTTTTTGTTCTTGCTGTTGTGGGCCCTAGTACTGTGCAAAATGATTTAAAGTCGGGATAAAACCCCGAAAGGGGGTCATTGCATTTTGGGGGTAAATTTTTAAAACTAACTTTAGACCCTGGTTTTGGGTGAGGAAATTTGGTTTTTACAGTCTACAAAACTTTTTCAATGGGTTCTAAAGACTGGCAGCGCTTCAAAAGTTGGGATTCTGACCAAAAACCTTTTACAAAAAACCTTTTTTGTAGCATGATTCTTTTTATGTTAAAAACCCATAAGTCGCTTAATTTTTCTGATTTTAAAAAAAAAGACCTTTTTAAATATCTGCAAACCCGGGTTAAAAACTAAAATTTTGTTAAGTGGTTTTGCCTAAAGGGGCGTTGGGGGGAAACCCCTTTGAGGGACTAAATCAGCTTCTACAGACCATGTGTATACGTTTAAACCGGGAAAAGGGTTTTTTTTGCTCTTTAAACTGGGGATATACTTTTTTTATGCTTAAAAGGAAAGGGAAAAAAATTAAAGTTCAGTTCTTTCTTTTATTGGTCCCTAATTTAAAACCCCCTTTCTTGGGGGTTCTTTTAAAAAAGGGTGTAAATGGGGCCCCAAAACACACCACCTAAAAAACTTTTCAGGAAATTTTTTTTGTTTTTAAGACTGCTCGTTTTTTAAAAAATAACTTTTTGGGGGGAGGAAAAGGAAAAATGGCCCCAAAAAAGGATAGAACTTTTTTTGCCCTTTTTTGATTTCAAGGAAACCCTTTCCTTTAGGGCCACCGAACCCCTTAAAATTTTCTTCTTCACTTGCATGGTTAAACGTGAAAACCTTTGTCCACCCATTTAAGTTAAAAATCGTGATAGCCAAAAATTTTTTCTTTCTTTTTAGTTGAAAAACCCGGACTCCCCTAATTTCTAACATCGGGGGTTATATAATCCCAACCCGAACGGGCAATACACTTTTAAATGGCGGCTCCATTTGAAGAGACCGGAAATTTTTGAATAGCAAAAGGCTACGCTTTTATGAACAATTTTGGGGGGGTTTAAAGGGTTCCTGGCTAAATTCCTAAAAAAATTTAAAAATTGTTTGCACCACCTTTTACCAGTGCGCTTTCCTTTCAGTATTTCAAACTCAGAAAGTGTTTGTGAAGGGCCCTTTTTTTTAAAACCCCAAAAAATTAAATAAATTAAAAAAAAAAAAATAAAAAAATTAATAAAACAAGCTTTTATTTTTCGCCCAAGCGGCCCAAAAACTTCAAGACAGTTAACCTTAAAAATAACGTCCCCAATATTTTTGCTTTTTCTGAAAAAAATACAGCCAAAAGTTTTATCCTTTTGGTTTTCTTTTTTAAATAATTCACTATGATCTTTTTTTTATATTGTTTAAAATTTAATTTTCCCAAAACCCAAAATTCACTAAAACAATGTTTAAAAGCTTTTTAAATTTTCTCTTTAAAAAATTCATTTTCAATTCTTTAATCAAAAATTTACTGAGTTTGGCAGCCATTTTTTTTCTATAAAAATAAAAAAAAATAATTGAAAAAAAACTGTTATTTAAGCCCCTTTTTTAATCTAAAACCTAATCTTTATTAAACAAAATTTTTCCCCTGAAGGACAAGTAGAAACCGCAAATTTTAAAAACTTGAGAAGCCATAAAACCCCTTTAAAATGGCAAAAAATTTTTTAGCTTGTGGGGCCAATAATCTGTTTTTTCAAAATGGTGGCCTCCTTCACCATGTTTTTATATTTATGTGAATAAAAAGATCAGTAATTGAGTTTCAAACCTGCTCCTTAACCCTTTTTCTTTTACCCTTCCCAAATTTTTAAAGTGTGAATTTTATTAATAAGCTTTTTTAACTTTTTCGGGCCAATTTTAAAACAAAATAAAATTTAAAAATTAAAAAAATTTTTAATTTAATCATTTTCCCCCCTTTCCCCCTTTTTTCCCCTCCCACATTTTTCCCCCTTCTCCCTCATTCACCCCCACATCTCTGTCCGTCTGTCTTTTAAATTCTTTGTCGTCTGTCTTCTCCCGCTCCCCCTCTCCCCACACACCAAAAAAAAAAACAAAAAAACCCAAAAAACCAAAAGGGCAGAACCCCCACCCAAAAAAGATAGGGAGGGCCTGCAGGGGTGTTTAAGGGGGGGTTTTGTGGGTTTCGCTTGAATGATGTAAATTCTGACAGCCGCTAAAAGCCCTTTTCAGAGTCCCGAATCAATAATTCCCCAGGGCTGTTTAAGTTCTCTCAGCGGCCACTGAAGGGCAGCCCCTTTTAAACAGGGGAAAAGGAAACAGACGAATAGGTGAAACGTTGAAGCAGGGGCCCAAACCCCAAAACAAAAGTCATTCCAATTTTACACAAAGTCAGAGTTTAGAATGTTAAACAAGTAGGCCCCCGTTCAACCCCGCGGGGGAACGGTTTTTATTTTTTTGGCCTTGCCCCGGCGGTTTTCCTACCGCCGTTAAAGTTTTCGGGTTTTTTTGGAGCCCCGCTTGTGCTTGCTATTGGGGTCTCGTTTTCCGAAATTTTGCCCAAAAAGGGCACTTGCCCGCCTGGGCCTTTTAATTTTTTTCAGCTTGTCCCGAAATAAACGAAAGGGAAGGGCCCACAGAATAAAGCCCTTTTGGGATAAAAAAGAAAACGGTTTCAAAAGGCAACTAATTTTCGTGCGTGAACATCAAATACCCGGTTTTTTAAATTTTAACCAAACGCCCAAGTTCCTTCTTCCCCCCTTCTTTTCCTTTTTGTTTTTCCCCGCCATTGTTTTCACAAAAATTTAAAAAAAGTTACCAAACTGGGAATTTTAAATTTAAAAAAGGCTGTCACTTTTCCCCCTCAAATTTCCATCCCTTTTTTTAGTCTTTTTACAATTTTACTTCATTTTTCTGTTCGGAAAAAAATCGATCATAAAAGCTTCTCTGGAAAAAGCTGATTGAACGCAGCCTGATTTGCCATAAATAGGCTTTTAATTCTTTTGGGCGTTGAAAGAACTTTTTTCCTTTTTTTTTTCTCCTTCTCTTTTTTTTTCTCCCCTTTTTTTTCTTTTAAAAATTGCTCAAGCTTTCCCTTTTGGCTTCTTGGGAAATCCCGTGGCCCTTTTCCCCTTTTTAAACTTTTCAAATTTTTTCTGTCATTTTTTTAAAAATAACTTTATTCCTTTTCAAAAAAACCATTTTCCCCCCTGTCCACAATTTTGCTGGGTTTGGCAGTGGTTTAAAGGAAGATTTTTTAAGGGCCCCTTGAAAAAAAAGCTAAACCATGTCAGGGAGAATTAAAGTTATGGCTGTGTTTGAGAAATCTAATAGGGTTTTTAGGGGCAACCCTTTCGTTTTTAGAATTTCTCTCTTTTAATTCCCGAAAAAATCCGTCTTGGGGACAAAAAATTTTCCCGGGAAAATCAATTTTCCACAGAAAACACAAAGAGGGGCCCGCACACAACACAAACCCGGCTCCGGCGCCAATCCGAAACCGGGGGGGGGGGGGGGGGGAATTGGGGGGGGAGTTTAAAAAATCCCCGTCCCAAACCAAAAAAGGCGTAAAAAACCCCCCCCGATTGGCTGGGGGGTGCATCCCCGCGATAAAACTAATTGTCGCTTTTCAGGGGGGGGTGCGACACCACGCATGGGGGCGGCCCCCATTAACCCCAGGATGGGGGAGTAATTTTCAAATTTAAACGGTTTTCGGTTTTCGCGTAACAACGGGGACCATTTTGGGAGTAAACGGGTTTAAACCCCCTATACGCTTTAGTTCAATTTTTTTGTGGGCTGGGGGAGAATGAAAATGTTGTTCACGACACCAAAACTTATTTCCTAAACCCCGCAAGCCTCCCCCCTTTTTTTTTAATTTGTTAATTTCGTCAATATTTAAAGGGGTTTGGGGGTGTTATTTTTTTGTAAAAAAAGGGGTTTAAATTTTGGGGCAAACCTTATATGGGGATGGGCCCTGAATTTTTAAAAAGAAAAGGGGGGGAAAAAGTGGGAAAAAAAGAAGGGTTAGCTTGGGAAAGAACATATTACATTCCTAAAAGACCAAAAAAATTTTGTGTTAGATGAACAAAACATTGCAAAATCCTGAAAGAAAACTCGCAATACAAAAACAAACCCAAAACAACACAAATTTTTAAGAGGAAAAAAAAAAGGGAAAAAAAAATGTAAAATTTCCCCAGAAGAAAGGGGGTTGGGATGTGTGGGGGGGGAACTGGTGGGGAAGACTTTATAAAAAAAAAAAAAAAAAGGTAAAAAGACAGAAAACATGAATGATATATAAAAATGACCCAAAAAAAAAGGGTTTTAAGGGACACAAGTAAAACCCTGAGAAACGTTTTTGGGGTAAAAATAGAAACACATCTATACAAACCCAAAAAGTTCTTAAAATACGCAAAAGAATAAAAATTGGGGGAGGCCGGTGGGATGTGAAAAAGAGAGGGGTGAGAAAGAAGGTTTTTTAGGACATTCTGAAAATTTTTATAAATTGGGGGAAGTCCTTTTCCTTTAAAACAACTTTTATGTTATTTTTAAAAATTTAACATAAGTGAAATTCGAAATTTTTGTAAACCACAAGTAATTTAAGGGCTTTATTTAAATTTAAAAACATCATTTTGGGGGCGGGGTTTAAAATTATTTATAGAAAAACGGCATTATTATTTAAACTGGGAAACAAAACTGTCGTCAGAAAGGAGCCTACCTGACTTTAATTTTTTAACATGAAAAACTGCTTTGATGAAATTTTAGTGTCCGCCCAATTGGATGAAACCCAAAGGGAGCATGGCAAAATAAGATAAAATTTAATGATTTTAAACAGGAAAAGCATCAACCCCCCAAAGACCCACCAGGGGGTTTAAAGGATAACACACTTTCTGAACCGAAAAGGGGAAGGCATGATTCAAATTTTCATGAGATTCAACGTAAGCATGGAAAAATGTTTTTTAAACTGGGTTGTAAGAATTTTTTTTTTTTAAGATGGAAAAAACATCTTTTTTTAATTTTTTTTTTTTTTTTTCCCCACACTTGCACCACGACAGTTTCCATCATCTGGGAATGGAAGACTTTTCCCGGGTTGTTCGGGAGACTGTCAGAGCCACGATTTTCCTGTGAGCAAGCAAAGTATTTTATAAAACTGGAGTCATTCGCGAAACATAAGCAGGTGGCCACTTTTCAGGCTCAGGTTGGAAATCCAGCCAAAAGAAAATGTGACTGGCTTTCAAACCCCGTGAAACTTTGTGCTATTCAACTATGGACGGAAATAATTTTCTCCAGCTTTGTATGCCACTTTTTAGACTCCGGTAGGGAATCTTGACTCTTTAAAAAAAAAAATTAAAAATCACCATGTGTGGAGTGGTGATACAGGGCAGTGTGCCCCAAAACATTACCCTTTTCAAGGCGCTGATTGATTTGCGTGCAGCATGGTGTGCGCATGGATCCCTGTTTGGATTTGTCAACATCCAAGTGTCATGATCAGGCCCCATTTTTCCCCTTTGTGATTTCTGTTGTGCAGTTATGTTAGTAAAAGAGTCGCGATATATCGCACTTGGTTGGGTGTGAATAACAAGGAGTAGAGTTTTGCCTGATAAGTGTCATGGTAAGGAAATCAAGAAAAAATGGGGGTTGATGGTCATCTCCACCCTTTCCCCGTTTTTAAAAAAGTTTGGGAAAAGATTGAAACGCCCCACACAACAACCCCACAACCACAAAACCACACAACACCACGCACGCCACAGAACACACACACCAAACAGAGACACACACACCAACCGGAGACACAACACAAACACAGACACCCGGAACGCACACACACACGCACACACAGTCATACACATACACACCACCCCACACCCACCCACCACCCCAACCAACCCCCACACCTACCACCCCACACCACACCACACACACACACACACACACAACAACACACCAACACACACACCACAAAATTTTCCTTGCTTGCAGGTTTGGGAAAATGATGGAATAATTTTTTCAAGCCTGCGAATTTAAAGAATTTAGTTTTTGGCCTGTACTATGTCGAACGGTACCCCAGCTAAGTGAACATTTTTAATTTTTACCTTTTAAAAGGGTTTAAAGTTATTTATTTTAAAAAAAAACCAAAGGTCACAAATCGCTGATAATTTTAAAAGTCAAAGCAAATTTATTTTGTTTGCAATGTAAAAAATGGTGGTCAATAATTTAGTGTTTTTTAATTTTTTCTTCTTTTCATTTTTCCACGGGAGTTCAGCTCACTGTGTCACTCCTGTCTCTCAACTCCCCGGAAAAATGTTGGGCTCTTTTCTAGATTTGTTTCTCAAATTCTTTTTCATAGGAATTTTTAGTTTGAGGAGTGGGGCGTTTCAGCCCAGTGTACCGGGGAAGGGGAGGCCTAGGTAAAGGGGTCTTGCATATCTTGGGGCTCATTGCTTTCGAGAGAAAAAGGCCACTGGTTGTATTGTAAAAGAAAGAGTTGGGAAATTTTTTAATTTTGCCTTTCCCTTCGTTTTAGTTCCTCACTGCAAGTACAGGCAGTTACTGGAGGTGGAACCCCTCGACGATAAAACTCCCCAAAAGTCAGTCGACGTTTCAAGTGGCTCTGGCAAAAACCAAAAACCCAATTATCTGCTGGCACCCCCCCCCCTTGCCATAAATGGAGTTAGGGACGTACCAAACCGATCCAGAATTTTTGGGCTGTGACATGGCCTCTATTGTGTGTCCTTTTTCGTTCCCGTTTTCCCGACCATCTTGTGCTTGAGCAAAAATTATTTTCTTCTACCGTAAATTTTCTCTCTCTCTCTCTCTCTCTTTCTCCCCCTTTTCTCTCTCTCTCTCTCTCTCTCTCATGTTTGTGTTTTGATAGTAAAGGGGACTTTGAGTCAAGTTTTATACCATATCACCAAGGACTTACGTGTATAAGTCCTAAAGTGAAGGGTTTTAAATTTTAATGCAGAGAACAGGCCTGACAGCATTTTATGTTTTGTTTTGTGAGTTGTTTGTTCTTTCATTTGGCAGCACAATACTTCTGTCTTTGCTCAGAACAGATTTTGGGGCCACGCTTTATTGACAAAGTCTAAAGTCTTGTGGTGGAAAGCTTAGAAACTGTCTCGGTCATTAGATGGAAATCATGATTGTGGGTCATTTGTTTCCTACAATGGATAAGACAGATATGGGCAACCCTGAATCCACATTTTTGTTCAGGTGATTGACTTGTTTTTTCATGATGTCAGGTTTTTGTCAAATGATGGAAAGAATATTTTGTGTATGTCGCTATATTTCAGTGATCTGTGACTTCATGGGAAAAAGGTTTCCTTGCATGATTTTTGATTATAATTTCTTGATTGTTTTATTGATTTGCATCGGTCACAAACAGAGTCAAGAGGAAAGTGTAACTTTATCATGGACTTTTTCGGATGAAACCATTTTCCAGTGTGTGTGATGTCATTTGTCTGTTGTGTTGGTTTGCCATATACTAAACTACTTTCTGTAAGTGAAGCTTGTCTGTGCTATGCAGGTTTGCAAAGAATATAACCACTTGCCAGGCATTACATCTGTCAATGTTTGCTGTGTTGCTTGAATATTTAAAATCAGTTGACAGCTAACACATGTCCAGTCCAGGGGAAATATTCTATGTTTACTGCAGTGTCAACTTTTGGGCATCCAATGACAAATGAAACAGCTATTCCCGTACATAATTTCTCACAGGGTCAGGATAGGTTATGAAATCATAGAGAGTCACAGAAAATTTTAACAGTAAAACCCCGGTTGGGAAAAGATAGAATTATGGTTGGGGTCATGGGAAAAGCCATAGAATTAAGAATGAAGTTTTCATCAAACAAATGTGTATTCAGGTGCTTGCTTGGCAAAGTGCAAAGATCAAGTGAACATTTAACCTGTTACAGGCATCACTGAAATGGCCATTTGATAACAGTAGTACATATTTTGCGTGTGAGAGGTTGTGTGTCACCCCCTGGTCACTTTTGGGCACCCCCTTCCT
>JAFLJL010018747.1:0-32629 GCA_018398815.1 Conus ventricosus | reverse complement strand
CAGAATTGTGACTGTGACACTGGCCTCTAGTCTGTGTGTCCTCTTTTCAGTTCCACGTTCCCTGACCATGCTTGTGACTTGAGCTAAAAATTATTTCTGTCTACCGTAAATCTCTCTCTCTCTCTCTCTCTCATCTCTCTCTCTCTCTCTCTCTCTCTCTCTCTCTCTCTCATGTTTGTGTTTTGATAGTAAAGGGGACTTTGAGTCAAGTTTTATACCATATCACCAAGGACTTACGTGTATAAGTCCTAAAGTGAAGGGTTTTAAAGTTAATGCAGAGAACAGGCCTGACAGCATTTTATGTTTGTTTTGTGAGTTTTTGTTCTTTCATTTGGCAGCACAATACTTCTGTCTTTGCTCAGAACAGATATGGGGCCACGCTTTATTGACAAAGTCATAAAGTCTTGTGTGAAAGCTTAGAAACTGTCTGGTCATTAGATGGAAATCATGATTGTGGGTCATTTGATACCTACAATGGATAATGACAGATATGGGCAACCCTGAATTCCACATCTTTTGTTCAGGTGATTGACTTGTTTGTTCATGATGCTCAGGTTTTTGTCAAGTGATGGAAAGAATATTTTGTGTATGTCGCTATATTTCATGTGATCTGTGACTTCATGGGAAATAGGTTTCCTTGCGATGATATTGATTATATTTCTTGATTGTTTTATTGATTTGCATCGGTCACAACAGAGTCAAGAGAGAAAGTGTAACTTTATCATGGACTTTTTCGATGAAACCATTTTCCAGTGTGTGTGATGTCATTTGTCTGTTGTGTTGAGTTTGCCATATACTAAACTACTTTCTGTAAGTGAAGCTTGTCTGTGCTATGCAGGTTTGCAAAGAATATAACCACTTGCCAGGCATACATCTGTCAATGTTTGCTGTGTTGCTTAGTATTTACATCAGTTGACAGCTAACACATGTCCAGTCCAGGGGAACATAATTCTATGTTTACTGCAGTGTCAACTTTTGACATCCAATGACAAATGAAACGCTAGTTCCCTACATAATTTCTAAAAGGGTCAGGATAGGTTATGAAATCATGGAGAGTCACAGTTTTTCCCAACAGAAAAACCCCCCAGGTTGGAAAAAAAAGAATTATGGTTGAGTCAGGGAAAAAGCCAAGAATTAAAAAAGAAGATTTTCAATAAAAACAAATGTGTAGTTCAGGGCTTGTTTGGGAAAAAAGTGCAAAGATCAAGTAAAACATTTAACCTTTTTACGGATCACTAAAAATGGCCTTTTGAAAAACATAAGTAAAATATTTTGGGGGGAGGGTTTTGTGTGTCCACTGTCATTTTTTTGCACACGGGGTTTAAATGAAAGCTTTTACCCTTGCGACACGCAATCTTTCCAATCAACCAAAAGGCGCACTTCCCGGGAATTTTTTTTTTTTTCCCCCTTCCCCCTCTCCTTGGGGAAAACATTTAAAACAAAACCACATCAAAAAATTTTTTAAAAAATTTTTTATACCGTGTAGCTCTCTTTCCCTGAGGGCAAACAAAACTCATTTCAAGCCCTTCATAAAGTCAGGGCCTTTTCACCAACAGGGCCCACAAAATCCAGACCGGAAAAAATAAATGATTTTTTTCACTCCTTGATGCTATGCCTGCATCCAAAATTAAAGACTCGCTCCATCCTTTCATGATTCCCTGTCTCTCTCAGACATCAAAAATCGCCCCCCGATTTCTCCTCTCCTGGGATTGTTTTCCCGCCCCCCTCCCCCTCGACTTTTCCTGTCACTGGAGAGAGCGTTCCAATTTCCCTCCCCCTCGCCTTCCCCTGTCCCGGGAGAGTTTGCGATTTCCCCGACCCTCCCCCGGGGGCCCCTTTTTTTCCCCTGGGGCGGGCCCTTCCGGGGGTTTTCCCCACCCCCATGGCCATCTTCAACCACCTCCGGGGTAAAAGGGGGAAAGGGGAAGGGAAAAGGGTAAAGGGCTGAAACACAATAAGGTTCGGGGTAAGAAAACCGGCTTTTTAAAATTCAACAAATGAATTCTTTCTTCTCTTTTCTTTAAGTTTTCCCCTGAAGTTTTCCCCCAAACTATCTATCCCCTCCCCTTTGGTAATGCTGGTCAGCAGAGGGGCCAAAACTTTGGGCGGTTTTCGGGGTCTCTGGGGCCATCTTTTGGGTTAAAAACTGATTCTTTCCTCCCTCCTCCTAGTGGTGAAACTCAGTGTTCAAAACAAAGGGGACCCCCTTCCCACCCCCCTTGAAAAAAACTATCACTCAGGGGTTTCATTTTCCACCCATGCCCAAACCCTTCTTTTTTTTAAACCGAGTCAACCCACAATTATTTGGGGACCCCCCCTACACTAGTCAACCCCACACAAAATATTTTTTCTTTTTAGTTGTGTCGGGGGAAAATTATTCATATCACTAAACTCATTTTATGGACCCGCCCATCCCTTGATTGAGGCTACGTCACAGACACCCCCCCCCCCCTTTGGGTTTAAAAATTTTTTTCCCTCCAAAAATTTTTTTTAAAGGATATACAATTTCACTTAAAACATCTTCACCATAAATTTAAAAAGGGCAAAACCACCCAAACATATTCCCCAAAATTTTAAAAATCAACAATAGAACCCAATAAATCTTACCCCACCAAAAATTTAGCTTTTTTAAAATTTTCCCATTTTTCCCTAAAAAAAAAAATTCATAATTGATCCCCATACTTCACAAAAAATTTCCTTTCACAAATTACGGGAAATAAACAATTAGGGTTATTAACATTTAAAGAAAAAAATTTGGGTGTTCTTTCATTAAGATGTGAACCCAAATATTTCCCCTTGATTTTTGGGGTCCCCACATCATATTTTTTCAAAACCCTTTGGGAAAAATGAGAATTTTCCCCGTGTAAATGTTTCCCCAATTAGACATGTAAACAAAATAAAATGTTTAAACATATTTTTTTCCCCACATGTAATGTTATGTCCTTTAAAAAAGTCACTTGTTTTCCCCATTTTTGACAGTGAAAATTTTGAAAAAATTTGGTTTGTCTCATTGCACAATCAAAACTTGTGTATATTTTACCGTCACAACCGTTTTTCGGGCCCAAAAAACTAGAAAATGCCCTTTTTTTTTTTACCCCTTTTCCAGAAATGACTGATTCAGTCAGGGTTACCAGTAATGCCCGGGAAAGTTTTGGCATTTAAAATTTGGGTTTTTGCACATTTGGGTGAACTAAAAAGGGCTTGATAAACTAGGCAGGGGGGAACTAACTTTTTTTCCGTTTTTCTTGTTAAAGGCCCCCCCCCCCCCCCCTGTTCCTATATTTTCACAAGGCATGTAAATTTGTATTTTGTTAGCTTGAAAATGCCCTCCCCCCGGAACCCCGACTCTTGTTTTTTGACCCCCGCTTGCATTCATTCGTTCAGAAGCTCCCGGCTTTGGTTAAAAGCCACAAAAAAACCGTTTTATGCAGGAAATGCAAAAAATTCCCCAAAAAAGGAGGAAGGCAACTAGGGGGAAAAAACCGGGAAATTATCGGGCCAACATAACCGATTTCCTGGCACCCAAAAAAAAAGCACACTACATTTGTACAAAAAGCCGTCGCATTTTTATTTGGCAAAAAGGAAAAATTTTTCCTCTCTCTCTTCTCTCTCTCTCTCTCTCCCCCCTCTTCCACTCTTCTCTCTCTCTCTTCAGTTGTGGTGTGTGTGTGTTTTGGGTTTTGGGGTGTGTTGTGGGGGCGCGAAAAACAAATTTGATCTCTCTTTTGATCATTTAGCCCCTGGTGTGGGGTTTTTCCCGTTTGCAACATGTGTGTTACGATTCGCAAAAAATTTTGCGCTCTCCCCCTCTCTCTCTCCCCTCTCCTCTCTCTCTCTCTCTCTCTTTTGGATAATTCCGGGACTGTGTTTTTTAAAAGGGGAACGGGGTTTTTTAAAGCTTTAATGTGTTCCCCCCCGGGGTTTTGGCTACTTGGGGTTTGTGTTTCCAGGATTTTCAAAGTCCTTGGGAATTTGGTTGGAAAACCCTTTACGCCCCTTTCCAAAACCCCCAAAAAATTTGAAAAGCGGGTTAAGTTTTCCAGAAAAAAAATTCCTTTTGTGTTAATATTTAACCTTTTTTTCCCCCCCAAAGGAGGTGGACCCATTTTTTTGCAGCCCCGTGAAACAAGGCAAACGGGGAATCCAGGGAAAAAGCCCGGGCCCCCGGAAGGAAGAAAAAAAGGGAGAAAAGGGAAACGGAAAAAAGAAACCCCAAAAAAACATTCCCAAAGGGAAAGGGGCCCCCTTTGGTGTTCTTTGGAAACCCCCTTCAGGGAAAAAAGGATCCCCAAAAAAAGGGCCTTTTTTTGGGGGAAACGACCCTAAAAGAGGGCCTTCCCTCACAAAAATTGTTTCGGTTGGGAAACGAAGTTGAAACCCTAAAAAGGGTCTTTTCCGGGCCTTTAAAACCAACCCATTTCCCGGGGCCCTTGACCCCCCAAACCCCAAGCCAAAAATTAAGGATGTCCCAGTTGTCAAAATCCAGGAAAAAGGTTCCGGAATTACAGCGGGAACCAAAGGGATTTAATTCGGAAACCCCTTCTGTTGGAAGGCTTTCGGGGCCCTCAACCGGGCAAAAGGGGAAAGGGTTTGCCTGTGGGGTTTGGAGGGTAAAAAATTTCAAAAGTCCGGGCTGGCCCAATTTCAAAAAACCGTTCCTTCAAAAGGTTTCCCGGGATAAAATAAACCCTTTTTTTGGGCCCCAAAAGGGGGATTGCCTCCAACCCCGGAAGGGGGCCTTTGGGCAATTTGCCCCCTTGGGGTTTTTTTCCTGAAGAAATTTCCCTCCGGCCCAACCCGAAAAAGGACCCTGCCCAAAATAAGACCTTTTACCTTCCCAGCGGGAAAAAAGGGATTTTCAGGTAGCCGGAGGAAGAAGTTAAAATTGGGGGAAAAAACCCAAGGGGCTGGGGGTTTGGGGGAAAAGGTTTTGGGGGTCCGTGGGTGGCAATTTTCCAACCCTTTTCCCCTTTTTTTTTGGACAGAAGGGAGGGGAAAAACCCCTTTGAAAAACCTTTTTGGGGTTTGTAGTAAACGGGAAATTTGAAAACAAGCCCCAACCCTAAGCCGACCCCGGACCCCCAGCGGGAAAACATTTTCCCCCAGGGAAAGAAATCTAAAAAAAAAATTTTTAAATTTTTGCGGGAAAGGGTTGAATTGGCCAAGGGACAGGGGGGTAGTTTTCAATTTTTACTTTCTTGACGAGGGGGGGGGCCCCCTTAATATTTTGGGTTTTTTGTAAGGGGAAGGAAATTGTGCCATTTTGAAGGGGCTGGGGGCGGGGGGGTTTTGGGGTTGAAACGGGGGGGGGGGGGGGGGGCGGGTGGAAACGAACATGAGTTCGGGGCCTTTATTTTTACGCAAGTTGAAAGGGGGGTTTGCCAAATTCTTTTGGGGAAAGGGTGGGTGCGGGAAAAAGGTTTTTTTCAAAAGGGTTTAAATGTCCCCAACCCTCCAAAGTTTTTGGGGGCAAAAACCAAATTTGTCCCAAAAAAAAGTGTTTCTAAAAATACGGGAAATTTATTTTTTGTCAAAAACGTGGTAGTGCTTTTTTTTATGTGTGTTTTTTATTATTTTTGCAAATAAAAAAACCCCAAAATTTTTTTGCCTTTTTTAATGAAAAATTTAAAATAGGTTTTAATTTTCCCTTTTAGGCCCTTCCCGTGTTTTTCCCACGCAAGGAGACCCCTGGATAGCTGGGTTTTAGAATTTTTTCGGGGGAAATAACTGAACTCCAACAACAGCTAAAAAAATAAACAATGCGAAAGTCCCCCAAACATGCCTCTTTTCACCTAACTGAATAAAAACGGGCTTTACCAGTAATGACTAATTTCGCGATGCGGTGAGGTCTTATGAAAAATTTGGGCCCTTTTTCGGGGAAAGAGAGTTTTTTTCTAGTTTTCCCCAAAGATTTCAGTCTTTAAACCCGGAACCCAAATGCTAAATCCGTTTTTTCGGGGAAGGGGCTAAAAAAAATAGTTTTAAATAGTTATGCCTGATTAGGGTTGATGACGGTAACATTTTATCATTTCAAAGGGGGGTTTAAATTTGCTCATCACACATAATATATATTCATCTTCCAAGCAATTAGCATAAATAGTCATGAGGGTTTTTCCCTTGTTTACGAAAGAATAAAGAAAAGAATAGATATGTAAACAAAAACACAAGTATTTTTTTTTGTTGTAAAACATATATCACTTCAACAAGCAAAAATTAAAAGCAAAAATTTCCACTTATTTAAATAGTCATTTGCATAAAATACTGTAAAAAAAATTTGCCCATCACACCGTAAAAATTAAAAAAAAGAAAAAAAACGGGAATAGTCTTTCCCTTGAAGACAGTTACATTTGTCCTTTGAAAAATTTCATACAGTAAAATTTAAATCTCCCAGGGACATTTTGTGTTCCAGGCAAATGGTTCAACAGTAAATTTGGGAAATTTCCCGCAATGCCAAAAAACCCTCTTTAAAAATCTGCTGTTTTAGTCTTTTAAGATTTCCAAAAACGCAGTGGCCTGTGGGGTCAGTCTGTAACCGAAACTTTCTTCCCGCAAGAAAGGCGAAAATTCTCACATGGCCCCCTACAATTGCCAAGCACTCCCTCCAATAGTGGGGTATTTTTTTCCCGGTCTTTGAGAACTTTTTACTGGCGTATTGGAAAATGGATGTAAAAAAGAAATTTTTTTCCCGGGGAACAGTTTCCCCTCCCCATTCCTTTGGAAATGGGATCAGTTTTTCAAAATAAAGTCTTCTGAAGGGAGGGTAACAAAAAAACAGGAAAGGGTTTTTGGGGGTTCGAAAAACACTCCAAAGCCTTCTGGCACCATAACCCCCAAAAATTCTTTTGTTTTTCGTCCCTTTTGTTTATTCAGTCAAAAGGGGGCCCTTTGGGACGCAAATGGGGTTTCAAAATTCTATTTAAGAAAAACAATCCCCTTTGGGGACCTGACGGTTTTTTTGTTTGTGGGGTTTTTGTAAGGGTAAAATCTTTTCCCCTTTTTTCCTTCTGGGGTTTATTTTTCCCCCTGAAAAAAGTGGTACCCAAAAACCGAGGGGTTTGAAAACCGGCCCCGAAATTTTTGGTGGTCTCGCAGTCAACCCCAAAAAATCGAGTTCCCGGGAAAAAAAAACTCCAATTAGAAAGGAGGTCACTCCATGACTTTGCAGCCCAAAAAAAATGGCATCAAAAAAACTGAAATGATCACATTCAGGGGGTTTCCCGGGGGCCCCTTTATTTGCAAAAGGGAAATTTGGGGGATTTTGGGAAAAACCCAATGGCATTTTCTCCCTTGGAAAAGACCAAAAGGGGTTTTGGGAAAGCTGTCTTTTCCTTGTCAGCTTCACCATTGGAATCTGCCAGTATCCCTTTTTTTTAAGTCTACTTTTACAAAATAGTTTCCTTTGAGGCTGCCCAAAGTTCTTCAATGTTGGGATGGGCCCCGGCATCGAACACAGTGTTTTATTTTTAAATTTCCCGTTTAAACGATGCAAAACCCCCACCGAGCCATCAGGGTTTTCCACCAAACAACTGGGGGCTTTTATGGGAATTTTGAAGGTTCAAGACCTTTAAATCCGCTTTCTTTGATTTTTTCTCTCGACAACCTCTTTTTTTTCAAAACGGGGGGGTTTTTGGTCTGGTTGCCTGGGAATTTTTAGTAGTTAAATGAATACTATGGGGTTTTAATAACCGTAAATGTACCCGGGGGATCTGTCAACACATCCTGAAAGCTTTCCCAAAAATTTTTTTGAGCTTTTTGTTGACTTGAAGACAAAACATTTGACAAATCACATCATCATAGGTTTTCCCTTTTTAAAAGACAGAGTAGGAAGGGGGAACCTCTCTGCCCCTGGTAGATGTTTTGCACTCCAAAATTTTCTTTTTTTCACAAAACCCTTTTTCTGTCCTGTACCCAAAATTTTGGGAAAAAAAATCTTTACTATAATACTGTTTTTATTGCATCATTTCTACATAGGACATATCCATTCAATGACTTTGGGTTTATGGCAAAATTTGTAAAGTTAACATTTCTTTTTCAACTTTTTCACATAAATCCCTTTTCAGTGTTTTTCCATTTTTTATTTTTTAAATTTTTTGCAGAAATTTTTTCGGCCACCTTAAAAAGGGCCCCTTTTCCCAAAAAACCGAAGCTGTTATGTTCATCAGGATAGTACCGGGACTTTTTCCCCTAACGGGAAAGGGAAAAAGGGCCCTTTTCTTTTCTGTCTGCAAAGACCTTGTACACATCTGTTTTTCTAAGTTTACTGTTTGAACAAACTTTAAAATGCATCCCTTTAAACGTTTTTGCAGTTCAAAACTTTTTGGTAAACGTTTTTCTTCAGGGGGGTTTTGTCTTTTTCCCCTCCCCCCGTTTTCACAGTAAATCCCAAAGGGGCCCTTTGGGGATGTCCGAAAAAAAGCTCGAATGGTGAGAAACCCCGCGTTTTTTTTTGTTTTTTTGGCATTTCCCCGTATGCGAAAAGCAAAGCCGGGATGAAACATCCCAATTTAGGGGTTCCTGCCTTTTCCAAACCCTTTTTCCCAAAACGGACTTTAAAAGGTTTCCCTTGAAACGTTCAAACCCTGCCATTCGATTGGGGGTGATTTGGGTGGTTGAAATTTTGGGAAAAGTTGAAAACAGTCTGTAAATTTTTCTCATGAGATCGGAAAAGAATTGCGGTCCACAAACCCAGAGAATTTTCTTTGGAAGCCCACCTGGAAAAATTGCAAATTTAAAGGGTTCAGCGACAACAAATGTATCAATTTTCTTTAGTGGAATTTGCTTCGGGGAAACCCTTTTCGCGGGATCCCCAAAGTTTAAAATATAGCGATTTTCCTGAAAAGAAAAGTGGGGAAAGGGCCCAACAAGTCAATAGCCAAACCCTTTCCCAAATGGGACGGGGAAATAGAAGGGGATTTTGTGAAAAGGGGCACATGGGAACCGACCTTTCGAGTGTCTTTTTGGGAGATGTCACATGAACGGCAGGATTCTGTTTCTTTCCCTTTTTGGAAAACCTGGCCAAAAAAAAGAATCAAGAACTCTCTTTGATTTCTTTTGATTCCACAGTGACCACGAAAAAAAGCATTTGAGCCCTGTGTTTTTTTCTGTTTTCCCCTAAGGGCTTTGGAACGCAAATTGTTTGTTGTCCCCGTCCCGGGACACACCGTAGAGAATGCAGAGTCCTATGTCCTTGGGTTTTTCCGGGGGGTTTCAGTACGTCTCTGAGTCGTTTAAACGCAAAAGTATTGTCGGCAGCGCTCGCTTTTCCCCCGATTTCTTTTTTTATCATCTGGGGGAATTTGGAGTTCACCAGTTTTGGGGATTTTTGCGGGTTTGTAAGCTTTTCCCCGCTCTAATGTTCCTGATCTTAAAATCCCCAAAAAAAGGAAATATCCCCGACCCCCAAAAGGGACTGTAAATACCCCCCTGGAAATTTCCCAAGTCCCCCCCAAATCCAACCCCGGGTTTTCAATAAAACCCCCCCGGGAAGCCGGAGTAAAACGGGACCCCCCAAATTTTCCCCCCCCAAAGTTTTAATCGCCCCCCCCCAAAAGACCTTTAAAAACTTTTGGACGGGGTTTGAATACTGGTTTTTTGGGCCGGGAAAGGAAATTCCCTTAAAAACAGGCAGTGGGGGAAACCCCGGGTTTTGAAACCAAAAGCCCCAACCAGTGGTTCCTTTTCCCAAAAAAAAGCCCTTCAACCAAATTTATCTGGTTTTTAAAAAAGGGAAAAAGGTTGGGGAAAAAAAAAGGCCCCTTTTTCACAATGTGGAGCTAATGGGATTTTGAAAACATTTTGGGTTTTAAGGGCCAAATTCCTTTTAAAAAGGAACTTGCAATCGCAATAGAAAAATCGATTGTTGGGTCGGGGAAAGCGACTGGGTTTTGGGGAACCCTTTTTTCTTTACGAAATGGCCCAAAAAAACTACGCGGTGGGGCGTTGTCCGAACCCTCGGGAAAGTTTTCTGAGGATAAAGGGTCTTTTCCCGGGGGTGGTAAATGGTACTGACGAAAGGCAACCCAACCCCGGGGAAAAAATCCCTGTCCGTTTTCCCAGGATAATAAAATCTTGAGGACTCAGAAAGACCCACGATTTTCCCTTTTCCTTTTAATTCCCGTCCTGATGGGTTTGTACATGACGCAGGAGACTCAAAGATGGAAATTAACCTTTCCCAGCCCCGCCCTTATTGGGTGAGCGTTTCAATATGATCCCATCTGACAATTTTTTCCCCAACGCTTTCAAATTGCCTTTCTCTAAGGAAAGGGCCCGATTCTTTGCTCACGCTCTGGAAAAATTGTTCTCTAAAAAAAAGGGATCTCCAAATGATTGAAAAATTTTTTTTTGTTTTTTGATAAATCGTCCCCAAATTAATCATACGGTTTGAAACGACGGAAACCCAAACCCCCCTTTTTCAGGGGGCACGAACGGAAACGTTTCGCCCAAAAAGATCAGCAGAACATTGAAATTTTGAAAGGGGTTTTCTTTTTCCCCTGTTTCCCCAAATTTTTAAAATTTTTCTTCGCCGCGATTTTTGTGGTACAATGCCAAAAACGCTACCCTTTAAAAAACGCCCCAATATTCAATGTCCACTTTTCCTTTTGGGACCCCCAAGAAGTTTTTCGTGACTTTCAAAACGGAAAAGAAAAAATACGATGTCATCTGTTTTTTTCCCGAAGGGCGGTAACTTTGGATTTAAAGCTGTTTTTCCCGGGTTTAGGCCCTTGCAGAAAAACCCACTGGTGGAGGTTTTTCTTTGAAAGCCTGTAAAACTTTTAATTTCAGCATCGTCTCAAATTCGAAACGGGCCCCAACCTTTAAAAAACGTTCTTCAGCTTCAGCTTCTCTCTGTAGTCTTTTTTCTTCAGCTTCCCTCTGTAATCTTTTTTCTTCAACTTCAGTTCCCTCGGGAAACTTCTTTCTTAACTTCAGCTTCCCTCTGTAATCTTCTTTTTGCAACTTCAGTTTTCCCCCTGTAATCTTCCCTTTTTTTCACTTTTTAGTTTTTTCCCTTTTTTTTACTTTTGTTTTCCCTTTTTTTTCTTCTCTCTCTAATTTCCCCTTTTATTTTCTTCTCTCTCCCCAAAAAAAAGCCCTGTCTGCCCCAACATGCCTTTTTTGCACATTGTTTTTGTAAGGTTTTTTTTCCATTTAAAACCCAAGCGTTTTCCCCTTTGTTGAAAAATTTTTTCAAAATATTCCTCATGAACCGTACCGATAAAAAACCCAAAACAATTTCTAATATAATAAAAATAAGGCGATATTTTGGCGCTTTATGTTTTTCCCCAAAAAAAGTAATTTAATATATACAAAAACAGAATTTTTAAATTTTCCCGTGTAAACAAAAAAAACTGCTTACTAAAAAAAGGGTTAAAAAGAAAAACAAGGGAATGTATTTTTCCCGAAGTATTTTTTTTAAACAGGGTTTTAATTTTTGGGAAATTTTAAAAAAAAGAAGTTCAATGTAATTTTTTTTCCCGGGAAAGGGAAAAAAAACAATACTAAAGTTTTTGGAAATAATTCCCTTTTTAAAGTTTTAGTTCTTTAAAATTTTTTGTTTTCAGTCTTTTTCTTACTTAATTTCAAATGAATTTTCAAAAAAAATGTACCGCCCTTTTACCAAAAAAATTTAAAATAAAAAATTTTAAAAAAAAATGGAAACACAAAACAATTAAAAAAAAGGGGAAAAAAAAACCCAAAATAGCGGAAATTCCCACCTAAAAGATGAAAATGTAGAAAGAAAAAATAGATAGGGGGCTTTTGGGAGAAGGTTTAAAGAGGGTTTTTAAAAAAGGGGGGGTGAAAAGGAAATTTAAGGATACACAGGGGTCGGAAAAGTAAGAAAAATCAAACCGCAAAAAGAAGCCCCCAACAGCACCCTAGGGGGTCACTGTTTTCCCCTGAAAAAAGGAGACGGGAAAAAAAAAACCCCAGCAAATATAACACCAAAAGTAATAATACAAAAAACTAACAATCAAACAAAAATATACATTCACCCAAACCAAAGAAAATTTTCGCAACACAACAGAAAAAAAAATAACAAAAAATAAAAATCTTTATTTGGCCGAGCGGGAATTTAACTCCACCCCCTACACTATTTGCGGGGCGGAAAGGGGAACTGATCCCCCACTCTTGGGGGGGGGGAAAAACAAAAAATTTAAACAATAGGGAAAGGGGGAAAAAAAATAGATATTTACGAGAAGGGAAGGACTACCGAAATTCCCCCAAAGCCCTGCCCCCTGCTAAACCAGGAAGAGGGTTGGGGGGTTTCAGTCCCCGGGGAAAGGGGGCCCAAAAAAAAAGAAACTGTTCCCGTAGCCGCAAAAATTTATTTTAAAATAAATAAACTTTTGCCCGATATCCACAGCGTATTTCCCCTTAAAAATTACCCAAAAAAAACCCGAAAAAACCCCTTTTTAAACAGTGCTATCATATTGTCCCCTGTCCATCGTTTTTAAAAATTTTCCGTTTTTCAAAAAGTGTGCCCGGAAAATTGGAAAAAAAAAAAGAAAAGAAAAGAAACTTGGGTGCAAAATTTTGGGTTCTGATTTTATTGAATCGGTTTTAAATTTTTTATCGGATGAATTTTTCCTTGCCTTTCTGAAACGCCAGCTGGTCTTCAAACACAAAAGAATAACTTTTTGTAGGGGCACGCAAAATGTGGGGTGGGTGTGTGTTTTGTGTGTGGTTTTGTGTGTGTGGGGTTGTTGTTGTTTCAATTTAACGTCTTTCCACTTTTTTTGAATTAGACGAGTGTGTGGTGTGGGGTGTGTGTAAACAGACAAAGTTTTCGTAGCTTCAAAATTTTTTTTTAAATTTTTTTTTGGGGGAAATAAATTTAGGGCGCCAATGGGCCTAAGATGAAAAAAAAATACGTGGTAGCAATTGTTTCTTTTCCCGTCTTAAAAGCCTTTCTTCCATAAGAAGCTTTTTTTTTCCGCCAAAATCAAATGAAGTGGGATCTGAAAAGTCCCGTATGTCTTTATTTACGCAATTTAAAATCCCCGTGAAGAGAAACCCGGTGAAGGAATTTGGATCGCACACGCTACAACTGTTGCCACTATTAAAGTCACTCTACATGGACAAGGCTGCCTCATCATCATCATCTCTTGCTCTGGACTTTTCTGAAAAATTTCGAGCAAGAAGCCAGGGTGTGATGATGATAGATGATGATGATGATGATGATGATGATGATAATGATGGTACTGAGGCCCTAGACGGCTATCTCGCTTCAAAACACAGGCCAGCATTAGAAAGAGGAGGTAGAATCCCAGTTGATGACATTGCCTCAGTGAATTCTAAGGCTACTCTCAAGGGGATAATCTGGAAGAAAAACAACAACAAATCCAGCCTGGAAGAGTACTCCAGAGATCACAGACCTGTGCAGAGGTGGAATAAATTCTGGATCTGCCCTGTGAGTCAGTCCATGAGTGAAAACATTTGTTTACTCATCACGCAAGGTATTGCTGGTATGAATGTGCTTTCTTTGGGACATGCTAAGAATGAAAAATATCAACGTTTACATCATAAGAAAAAAATGTAACATTCCATGAACACATACCTCTTTGTAGACAGCCATCAGTTCAGAACAGTGACTTCACAGAATTAATAGTCATCAATCAGTTACGTGAACAGAGAGTCGATCTGCTGGCTGATGGAGAAACGCACTGTATATCTGCGCCATACTTATTGACCTCCATCCATGCAGATAGCTAGATGAATGGATGAAATGGATACAAAGACAGATGGTAGTGAAAATACCACAGAATTATAGACTGTGGTATGTCTCCATTTGATGCCAAAGGAGCACAGACACAATCCTTGATGAATCCGATCCAGCGCACAAAAGGCCTCGGAGCAGGCAATGTGAATGCAGGCAATGTGAATGGTTCTACCTTCAGGAGGAATCACGATGGTTCTTATGTGTCGCTCGCGTAGGGTTTAAAATTGATGATAGATTTCCCTGAGTTTTCGTTCACATTTTCTTTCTTCTCCCGTTCCTCTGCTCCCACCTCTCCTCTTTTTTGTAACTCTTTGCCAAGTCATTAATGGAATGACGGAGAATTGTTAGCCTACACTTGTTTTCCCGCACTACTAAACTGTTCAGCATGATATTGTTTCGTCAATCAATGGGAGACTGCATCTCTTAGGAGATCCAAGTAAGGGCTGCTCAGCGCAGTTCTTTGCTGCTGACTGCTTGAGTTATTAAACAGCAGAGCTGACAACTTTGACTGTTGGACTCCGTTTGACATGGATAATAATAATAATAATAATAATAAATTAATAATAATAATAATATAATGGTTTCTTAAATAGCGCTTAATCAAACGAATTTCTCAAAGCGCTTTACAAAGTCATACTACATTCACCCTTCTCATATACAATAGTACACCCTACACCTAGCTACAAATACTATTACTACAATAACTAACAAATCATAATCTTACGAGTGTGACATTCACGTATTTTTCAAGTATCACTGCAAACACTTAATCCTATAACGTTCAGTCAAATACATGTAATGGAGAACATACACATACATTACATTTGAAAAGGCCCAGACGGTTATGAGTTAGGTTGTCCCCCCCCCCCCCCCCCCCCCCCCCCCCCCCCCCCCCCCCCCCCCCCCCAGCATTGATTAATTATGAGAAAATAGATGGGTTTTAAGTTTAGACCTGAAAGAAGGGATAGAATCTGAATGTCTGAGAGAGTGGCAGTCTGTTCCACGTCGCTGGAGCTTGAAAAGAGAAGGATCTTTCACCAGTAGTAGTCCTGAAGCGAGTCATTCGTAGAAGGCGGTCGTCAGCACAGGAGCGTAGTTGTCGAGAGGGGTGTAGATTTTAAGGAGATCTGTGAGATAAGAAGGTCCATTTTCAAAGAGAGCAGAGAAAGTGAGAGTTGAGATTTTGTACGAGATACGGTTTGAGACAGATAGCCAGTGAAGAGAGTGAAGTAGAGGCGAAATGTGATCATATTTTCCTGCTCTACAGACGACTCGGGCTGCATGATTTTGGATTCGCTGTAATCTTTCTATCAGGTATTTTGAAAGGCCGGCCAAAAGTGAGTTGCAGTAATCTATTCTAGATAAGACAAATGCACAAATGAGAGTTTTTGTAGCTACTGTAGAGAGGTGACGTACGGAGCTGATTCTTCTTAGTTCTAAATAGGCAATCTTGCAAATATTTAAACCTGTTTCTCAAAGGTGAGGGATTGGTCAAGAATGACCCCTAGACTGCGGACAGAGGTGGAGACAGAGACAGTACAGTCATTGATAGTGACAGTTGAAGGCAGAGAAGGATGGTTAGGCTGTTTTGTCACGAACATGAGTTCCGTCTTGTCGTCGTTTAGTTGTAGTTTGTTGGATTCTCAAGCATAGGCTCAAAGATTTTCTCTACATTTCATACAGATTACATAATGATTGTAGTTTTTTCAGCAATTTATTTCCTGACCACACTTTCTTTTCGTTTTACTTTTCTACACTTTAGTGGTTGCCTTGGGGTACTGTTGGACTTTACTTTTGAATCCTTGGTAGTGAAAATGCTACAGAATTATAGACAGTGGCATATCTCCATTTGATGCCAAGGGCGCACAGACATAATCAACCGTGCCTCCCTGATGATTCCTCTGAGCAGGCGATATGAATGGTTCTGTCTTCAGGATGGATTACGATGGTTCCCATGTGTTGTTAATGAAGGTTTAATATTTATAGCATATTTCCTTGATTCTGGACTTACTTCTCCTTTTCATGTCAGGTATGGTGTGAAGAAAGAAGACCTGACGAAACTAGATCAAGTCAAGTCAAGTCAAGTCAAGCAAACTTTATTATCTCAGTTCGAGAAATTAGTTTGTGGTCACACACATTCACAGCAAATAAACAATGATTTTGTCACATCACCCATTTTGTCACATATGGCATACATTCATATAAAAGAATTTGGATTTCAAGGTGACTAAATAATATAAGAATAATACTATATAAAATTGCATTCCTACAACGCATTTGACAATAAATTCTAAGATGAAATTTTAAACTAAAATAACACAACTATTTGTTATCTAAATGCAACAGTATGCTCAATCTGAGCTTAAATTATGTATCTTTATAAAACAAATGTAACAATAATCCAAAGCTAAAAAGCAATTAAACATCACCTCTGTTAAGAAAATCAATGGACAGGGGAATAAAACTTTGTTTAAATCTGACATTCTGCATTTAACTGATCGATACCTTCGTCCTGACTGAAGAAGGTCATACTGACTTGCAAGAACGTGGGTTGGTCACACGCAATCTTCTTCGCTTTACAAACAACAGGGCATTTGTACAGCTCACTCAGACTTTTTTGTCTCCACCAACAATTTTTCCTCCACGTTCACCACTTTCTCAAGCACATTCCTACTCTTCACAGTTAGCCCACCATACCAACACATAAATGAGAAGTTAAAACAGATTCCAAGAAGCATAAATTAAAATGTCCGAAAGAATGTCAGTATTCACATGAAATGATCGCAGCTTGCGAAGACAATATAATCTGGTTTGACATTTTTTGTGGACATAATCAACATGGGATTTAAAATTCAGCTTATTATCTATAAAAGTTCCTAAATATTTGTATGATTCAACACGTTCTACTTCAGCACCTTTGATAAAAGCAGTGGTACAACTTTTGGATTCTTTCTAAAATCGATCAACATTTCTTTCGTTTTTGTTAATTCAGATCAAGATAGTTGTGATCGCACCAGTCAACAAATCTTTAAACCCTCCTTGAAGTAAACAGAGTCAGAGTTGGAAAGATCCTCAAGTGCTGAGTCATCTGAATATTTAATGTACAAAGTTGAATCACTTCCTGAACAATCATTGTGTACAGAGTAAAAAAGCATGGAGATAAAACAGTACCCTGAGAGTGCGCCAGTTGAAATGACTCTGGAAGACGAAACAACACTCTGATATCGCACAGACTGTGTCCTCTTTGTTAGAAAATCTATTATCCAAAGAATGAGCTTGTTACACACATTCATGTTAATGAGTTTCTTTGCATCAGATGTGGTTGTATGGTGTTGAATGCTGATGGGGAAATCAATGTAAAGAATGCGTACAAAGGAGGCAGGTTTTTCGAGGTGTGAAAACGCATGATGGAGAAGTGTGAGTGTACGGAAGCAAGAACAGCGCACCGTGCAAGTACTCAGTGACCTGAACGACCAGCAGCAGTACGACGGCGATGGAACCTGCGGGTGTACAACGTGGCAGAGAAGGAAGGCGAGACGACTGAGGACTGTGCCAGGACATGCTGCCGAATATTCTCCGACCTGATCGGCGTCACAACGACGGAGGGGGACCTTGAGGTGGCGCACCGGACTGGTCCAGTCGTGTGGGGAGAAAAAAACCATCATTGTGCGCTTTATGTCAAGAAAATTAAAAGACAGTGTCCTTTCAAACAGGAAAAAACTAAAGAATAAGGGTGTTTCTGTTGATGAAGATCTCACACCTGCCAACTACAAGATGTCAAGGGAGGCCTACAGACACTCATACACCCTTGCCACTGGGGCCTCGCAAGGAAAAGTGTTTTTCAAGCTTAAAAACAATTAAAACTGTGAGGCTGAAATATGGGGACAACATAGACGAGATTTTCCGCAAGGAAATGCCTGTTGGATTTTGATATGTGGATGCAGTGTTTGAGATAAGTATTTTTTGTTTGTTTATATTATTCTTTTTCATCATTTCATGGGAGGAGATCATGTAAAAATAAATGTAATTCTAATAGAATGCAGCGCTAAAGTTAAGTTTTGTGTTTTCATTCTGCCGAAATGTTCACATTTTTGTTACTTTTACTTTGATCATATTGTTTGGGATGCTGATTTTCGCGAAATCTAGAGACAATGCTGTTCTTTGTGAGCTTAAAGTTGAAGAGATGTGCGGCAATAATAGGATGCATGTTAGTATGTACTTGTATGTGTAGGTGTGTATGTGTGCGATGTATGTGCTTCCGTGCATGCGTATGAGCGCGCGGGCGCGTGAGGGGGGGGGGGGGGGGGGGGGGGGGGAGGGAAGGGAGGGGGATCTATTGGAGCGCCAGCTCGCGCGTGTGTTACATTTGTACTGTATGTTTGTGTAGTTGTGTCTTCATGCTTCTGTGTATGATTTGTATCTCTCTCTCTCTCTTCTCTCTCTCTCTCTCTCTCTCTTCTCTCTCTCTCTCTCTCTCTCTCTCTCTCTCTCTCGTTCGTGTGTGTATGTGTGTTCATTTAAAACTAGGATGTGTCCGTGGGTACGTGTGATATGTTGCTATTTGTAAATATCCTGATGTGCATATTTTTTTTAAAACGGGATTTGCCCTCACCCTTCCGCCTCACTGTCCCTCCCTTCCCACCCCTCCCAAATTTTGCCCCCTGAAACGGAGGTGCGGATTGTACGCTCTTTTCATCACATGTTATTATGATTTCATTCTGCTTAGATGTGGCAGGTGTATTGCACAGCCATATTGAGATGTTTGGGAGTAGGGCATGATTCTCTGGTGTGCATTCTTAGTATGTGTGATAGTTCATGCCCCTTCCGCCCTCCTGAGTAAACCCTCTTTTTCATTATCGGTGCCTTCTGCACCTGTCCCCGCTTACCTCTGTTTACGAGAACCGTGAGCTTACGAAAGAAATTTGGTTCTTATTTTTTTTTTTTTTTTTTTTTTTTTTTTTTATTAACATAGCGTAAGGTCCACTACAAGGGGGTTACGGTATGTGGATTACTAAAGGGCAGGCGGCAGAGAGATGTGCGCGTTGGGGGCCTGTTTCCTTACAGGACAGCCCCCCCCCCCCCCCCCCCCGTCTCTCTCTGTCTCTTTTTTACTTTTCTCTCTTTATCTGAATTAAAAAACAAAAGACAAAAAAACATAAGAAAAAAAGGAAAACACGCGCGCGCGCGCACACAAAAAAGGCACACACCTCGTATTGCGGGGTTATGAAAGTTTCCTCGTTGTGTCATTGATCATTGGGATACTTTCAAAAGTGCGTATATCTTTAAATGATGATGTCAGTGACGGTCCAATTCTGATACTTGTCATTGTTCATAAATATAATCGGGGAATGCAGGAGAAATGCAGGAGTGAAAATTCTATCATGATGGTTACTTTGTTAGTGTTGCTACATTGGGAGATGATGATAATGATTGTAATGATGCGGCGGATGATCATTATAATATTGCTGCTGTTGTAAGGGTGTCATTACTGTGATCATGTGTGTATGTATTATTATCGTTATGGAAGCTGGGAATCTGTGTATTTTTGTGTAAGAAGTGCGTTGAGCTCTTCCCTCTCATTCATTATGGGAATATTACAATGATGTTGTGGTAGGAAAGAAGGGTTCCTGAGGAGGGGAAGGGCATGATGACTGTGTTAACGGCGGTTGGGGGAGGAAGAACGAATGAACATTTCATTTATTAAACAACAGTTGTCCGTCCTTACTGTCATGCTTTCCATGCGGTGTCTCCAGGTGCTGTTCTGTATGAGCTGGTATTGTTTGGTTTTGCTGCTTTGAAATGGTAGATGGTGTATGTTGCGTGGTCTGTGTTGTGGCGTGTGCGAGTATGTGTGTGTGTGTTTCTCTTCTCTCTCTCTCTCTCCTCTCTCTTCTCTCTCTCTCTTTCTCTCTCTGGGTGTGTGTGTGTGTGTGTGTGTGTGTGTGTGTGTGTGTGTGTGTGTGTGTGTGAATGGAAGGTTGCAGGGTGCTGCTTCAATGGAAAATCGTTTGCTGTTGATGAAACAGAAATATATAGGTTGTCTTTGCTTCAATTTCTTTTTATGATCAATTCTTGGGGGATTTTTCCATTTCTCTGATTTCTCTCTCCCTATCTCTTCTCTCTCTCTCTCTCTCTCTCTCTCTCTCTCCCCTCTCTCTCTCTCTCTCTCTCTCTCTCTCTCGCTCTCTCTGTGTGTGTGTGTTGTGTGTGTGTGTGTGTGCTGTGTGTGTGTGTGTGTGTGTCGTGTGTGTGTGTGTGAATGGAGGTGCAGGCGCTGCTTCAATGGATAATGTATGTGTTGAAACAGGAATAATCTCTTGTTGTCTGTTTTGCTTTCAATTTCTTTTTATAATCAATTCTCTGGAGGGTATTTCCTCTGTTCTTGATTTTCTTTCAAGGAATTTTGGTTGTACCTGGTTGTTACTTAGAGAATATGTGCAAAATGCATGCAGTTGTGCCTGTCTTACACAACATGTTGCAATATGATGAAGAATTGTACACATGTTATACTATGCAGCCTGGATATTTCATTTATTTGTGTTGATTGGTTAATTGGCGGCCGGTTGTTGGGTTTTTTTTTTGGTGTGTGGTGTGTTTTGTGTTTTTATATTTGTATGTTTGTTTGGTTTGTTTGATTATTTTCGTGTTTGTATGTGTTAGGTGGATGTGGTGTGTGTGTGTGTATGTGTGTGGGGTAGGGGGGGAGGGGGTTTTATTGTTTATTGATTTGTATGTTTCTTTCCGGTTTGTGGTTGTTGTTTTCTTTAATTTGCGTCATCTTTTGTGCTTCTTCTTCTTCTTCTTCTTGTGTTGTTTTGTGTTGTTGTCACAAAAGTGATACAACACTTGATTTGAAGTGTATATCATTTGAAAGTATTACTGTTATACTGCCATCTTATTTTTGCGACATTTTTCAGGGTCCAAAAATAGTCAAAAAACATATTTTGATTTATTATTTTATTTGCAGAGTGATTGCCATTGTTATAAAGATGTCGTCTTTAATGAATTTTCTATACACCTCATTGGAATTCTTCTTGCGGATGTTTGACATCATTGTAAGATCTTCTCTTTTTCCTCAGAATTTTGTTATGGTTTTTCAGATGTGATGTGATGTGGTGTGGTTTGTGATGTGATGTGTGTGAGTGTGTGTTTTGGTGCATGTGTAAGTAGTAAAGTGTGGTGTGTGTGTGTGTGTGTGTGTGTGGGTGTGTGTGTGTGTGTGTGTGTGTGTGTGGTGCATGCGTCGCCTGCGCGTGCACGTATGCTTGTGTGGGTATTTGTGTGTCTGCGTGTGTGCGTGTGTGGTGTGTGTGATCTGTGTGTGAGTGTGTGTGCGTGTGCGCTGCGCCGCGAGTCGTGGTGCGGATTGTATATGTTGTACTGAATGCTTGAATGTTTATGTGTGTGTGAGACGTGAGCGCTTGCGAATGTGTGCGCTCGATGTGCCGCGCAGTTTTGTATTGTGTTTGTGTGTGTGGTGCACTATGTTATAATTGTAAGTGTGCGCGTGAAATGTTTGTGTGTGTGGTGGTGGTGCGCGCATATAGGCGCCACGAAATCTATATACGCATGTGCTAGGGTTTGTGCATTGTGAGCGCCGTTCGCGCAACCGCGTTTGTGGTGTGTGGAGTGTGGGAATGTTGTGTGTGTGTGGTGTTGTGTGTGTGTGTGTGTTGGGGTGGGTTGTTTTTGTGTGTGTGTGTGTGTGTGTTGTGCGTGCGTTGTGCGCGCGCGCGCCTTTATGTTAGAATAATATTGGCTTTTTGCAATTAGCGAATATTTTAACAGCTTTAGGTTTGATGCGCTGATTGTATTAAAAATCCACGATTGCCAACCGCCCACCCCCGAGACCCACGCGCGCTCTCGGCCTCCCTCTTTCCCCTTCCACCTCACCCTCCCCCCCTTCCCCCCTTTTTGTTTTTTATGGATATAGTCGTCAACCACCCTCTCCCCGAGATGAGAAGCCCCCCCCTTCCTACGTCTTTTCTAGTTTTTTTTTTGTGAGCACCAACGTGTTCGATGCCGTTTTGAAAGACAGGTGTTTTGTTTTTTCCTTCCGTTCTTTTGGTTCCCCCCCCCCGAGGAAGAGACGGACGGAGCGGGAACGGACCCCAAAATAACTTTATTTTGTTGTATACTATAATAATCTTCCGTTGTTAATTCATTGTGTATGTCTTGTTTTTTTAGGTTGACAAATTTGTTTTCTCAGGTTTTTTGTTTTGGGGATTTGCGTGGCCGCGATCTCACCAGTGTTGCCGTTTTGTTGTTGTGTTATGGCTTCCTTGTTCCTGTACAAAAAAAAAGGAAATCATGCTCTGAATATGTTTATTTGGAAAGATTTCTACTGCGGAAGGCACAGCAGCTGTTTCGGGTTTTTTTGCCGGGTTTTTTTTTTTTGTTTAATCTTTTACATTATATTCTTAGTGTATTTGCTTTAACTTTGTTTGCGTCAGAAATGGCGATATGGTCCAAAATATTGGCGTGTTCGTGTTACGTTGTTAGATATGAAAACGTTTTGTTTTAGTATGAGCTGTTAAAGGAATTACCATTGCATCTATAATGAACTGTCAGGGTTTGGCCACAACACCAAATCCACAAAATCGAGGGAGATGTGTTCAACTATTTGAGAGGAGAACGAGAAACGTCATACCTCTATATACTTGTTACAGGGATACCCATTTCCGACCAAAATTAGAAATCTTTATATGTTCGTGCCAGAATTGGGGTTATAAATGTGTTTTGCGATCTTTTGTTTCTAACAAATTCACATTCTCGTGTGAGTTGGGGGGTGGTATCTATTTTGTTCAATAATAATATAATAACTTTGTAATTTCAGTTTTTTAAAAAAGATTTATAAAGACAATAGCAGGTAATTTTATTTTTGCCATCAGTAAAAATGATGGACAAAGATGTCCTTATTGCAGTATTTACGCGACCTAATCGTGATGATGAGCCAGAGTTTTAATGAGGAGATGGAAGATCATATCGAGAAGGTCGGAGCTCGGAGCTGGAGAAAATGTCATAATGTGGAGGCGAATTGGAATTTAGTTCGAAACTACTCCTTTTAGATAGATTGTTGTAATTATAACATAATATCATCCTAAAGCGAAAAAAAAAAGCGCAAGTAGAAAAAGGTGGGGATAGTTTAGGACCTAACTGACATTTGCCGTTCGTGTTTGATTTAAATCCGGATTACGTAGTTAGAGTATACCTGGACGTGAACAACAAATCGAGTCAACAGAAGTCGTTTTAGATTCTTCTTTCTTATTTCAGGACTGGACTCTGCAAGTACGTTTTAGACGCTGCTATCTTACAGGTTATCGAAATGACCATCTCCTTAATTACAGTAACTTTTTTAGAACAAGGTTTAGAGAGTTAAAAGAGGAAAATCTATTATGAAATTCAATTCTTCTTTATTAATGCATAATTTATAAAAGAATGGTAAACCAGGTAATCAAATGGTTACCTAGGGAATATGCAAGCCACTTCCCTATTGTCGTTGTGGGTTGGCCACCAAAATTCCTAAAATCAGAAATTTCACTTTGTTATATCTCGATCAACTTTTTCTGGATTACATTGCTTATGGAGATTGAGAGGTTGGTTAAAAACCAATGTCAATATGCACCGATTGAAGAAAGAAAAGATGCCAAGAAAAAAAAAGAAAGATCTTGACAGATAATATTTCAGTTACTCGAAAGAGGAAAGTAGCGATTTTAGCGGTTTATACAGAACTAGAAAGATTGAGCTTTGAAAAATGCTGACAAGATTAATTAGTCTGAGGGAAAAGAAAAATGGAGGGATGTGCTTGGGTTGCGTTCTCGGGCGAGATGGGCGTCGCGAAGGGGAAAGAAAAGGGAAGGAAAAAAAAAGGAGGGGGAAAAGATAACAAAAATCATTTTTGTGGACTCTTGAGAAAAAAACGTAAACTTATGTGTTATAAGAATATAATTTCAAACTTACGCGTTGCTGACGGTTCTACTTTTTAAATGATAACGAAAGAAAAAAAAGGAAAGAAAAGAAATTGATCAGGAAGTTAATAACTTTTACAGATGAAAATTGTTATTCTAAAAAAAGGTTTTTGTTGATTTGTGTTTTTTTTTGTAGAAGCCCTGTGAAATAATTGATTAGTAAATGACTTGCAACGTTAACTGAGGGTGAAGAGAGAGGGGAGAATGTCTTTGGAAGGGAGATAGAAAACAATTACTTTAGAAGAAGCGGGTGTGTGTGTCTCAAAGGGTGTGCTCTCAAAAAATATGTCTCAAATATGAAAAGTCCCCTGGGAGAAGAGAAGTGTGTTGGTTTCACTGCAGAGTTTTTTCAAATTTTTCTGGGCTGCAGTTTCGGTCCATACTGTTTTGTTGGAAGAGCGATCAATGATGGATATGATAAAATTGGAATTCTCATCAACAAAAAAGAAGGTATTATTGTTTTTTGTATCCCAAAAGGGGCGACAAACCTTCTAAAAAGGACTTGATAAAAAAACTGGAGACCCATGTCGCTCTTTTGAATTGGGTGTAATTACTAAATAGGATCTACATGTATAGCTAACCCCGATTAATTTTATCATGTACTTCCTTCTATCATCAATTGAGGATCAGGACTGGGTTTATTCCTAACTGGTATTGGGGAGATAATATTCATCTTCTTCTATGGACATTCTAATTTAATGATTGTATCAAAAAAATAAGGTTTTACTTTACTTCTTTGCTGGATTTGAAAAAAAAAAAAAAAAGCATTTGACAGTTGTATTGTAAGGTTATGATTTTATGTTCAAGGTATTACATGCCTTTGGCTTTGTCCAAGCTTCTGTCAATGGATACAAACTTTTATTCATATAATATTAAGTCAACTGTTGTCTATGTTGAATGGGGAAATTTGGCTGGGTGGTTTATTGAGAGGGGGAAAGGGATGCCGTCAAGGATGACCCAATCTCTCCATATTTATTTGATTATGTGTTGTTGAGTTTTTGGCAATATGTTTTAAGACAAAATGAAATTTAAACGGACTTCAAGTAAGTAGCCATAATGAAAACAAGATATCACAGTACGCAGATGATACTGAAACTATTGCTAGAGGGAGAGATCGAATATCATTTGAGGAATCAATTTGCATTATTGAATATTTTGGAAGAGTAAAAAGAGTAGGAAGAAGAAGAGTGTATGGACTCATATAATACGCAGAAAAAGAAAACAAATGCCAGTTTGGCTTGGGTAGTCCTTGGTTAGGTATAAGGTAACGAAATTTCCCCTTGTTAAGTTTATGCCACAATTTGGAACATAAAGTGGGAACCCTCCAAAATTTAAGATCTTGGGTTTCTGGTTTACATGTGACTTAAAACAATGCGAAATTATGAATCTTGAAGAAAGTTTTGCAGAAATTAGAGCAACTGTATAAAACTTGGATTCTCAAAAGACACAGAATAAACGCCTCTTGGCAGAGTGCTCGTCTTAAATCTTGTTGATGCTTCTAAACTAACCCATGCTATGGATGGTTTACTAACCCACCGGATTTATATAATTGATGAAATCCAGAAATTATATTTAAGTTCGTTTTTTTTGGGGGGGGGCCACATAAAAAAAAGAGACGAAATTTAACAGGAAAAACATCTGTGAAAAGTATAGAACAAAGGAGGAGGATTCGGAATACCAACACATAAAGAAGCATATAAATGCTTTAAAAGTAACCTGGATTCGTAAGCTCTTATATATAATAATAATAATAATAATAATAATAATAATAATAATAATAAGGAACATTTAGTGCGCTTAATCTTAAACAAAAGCCCTAAGCGCTTACAGCAATAAGCCCTAACACACACACACACACACACACACACACCACACACACACACACACACACACACAAACACACACACACGCACACACCCACACACCAGCGAAGGAGCAGAAAAATTATGTTTTGAAGAGAGTTGTTTTGAGGGAGGGACTTTTGAGTTTCGGAGTGCAGAAGGGAGATTGTTCCAGCAGGAAGGAGCCTGAAAAGTAAAAGAACGTTCACCAAGTGTTCTGGCCCGAAAACGAGGGATCTGCATAATGCGAGTGTCAGAGGAAGAGCGAAGCTGTCTGGAAGGAGTATAGGTCGACAGAAGTTTAGAGAGGTAAGATGGAGCGAGGCCATCCAATGCCTTGTAACAGAGCAAAGAAAGTTTGTACTTGATGCGTTTTTCAACAGGAAGCCAGTGCAAAGATTTAAGCAAGGGAGAAACATGAGAGGTTTTCGGAGATTTCGAGACAAGGCGAGCAGCATTATTTTGGACTTTCTGCAATTTTGCAAGAAGATTCTGTGGACAGCCAGCAAGAAGAGAATTACAGTAGTCAAGTCTTGAAAGAATGAAAGCAGAAACCAGAGTCTTGGTGGCTTCTTCAGACAGAAGGTGGCGCACAGAACTGATTCGCCGAAGCTCCAAGTAGCAAGCACGGCAGATAGAAGAAATCTGATTTTGAAAAGAGAGTGTCTGATCAAGTGGAACGCTAGATTTCGCACAGTGGTAGAGGTCTGAATGAGAGAGGTACCAAGTTGGACAGAAGAAGGAACAGAGATTGTAGACATGAGCCGTTTTGGGAGAATGAAGATCAGTTCAGTTTTGTCATTGTTTAACTGAAGTTTGTTGCAAGTCATCATGCCTTTATGTCAGAGATGCAGTAAACATAGATGGAAGAAAGTGCTTGTTTCGGTGTATGAAAAAGCAGAATTTATCAACAAACTAGGATCCGATCTGCCACGGAGTGATAAACTAAATAAGTTCTGGAGAGATGTATTCGACGCTTATAGAGAGACAGGCAAGATTGTTCATGTTAAAACTGCGGAAGAATTCTGTTCAGAACCTTTGTTCTGCAATCACAACTTAAAAATTGGGGGTAGATCAACCTTTTATAAAAACTGGGTTGAAAATGATGTATTCTGCATACAGAATCTTCTGGATGAGAACAGTGAATTTTTGAGTTTTCAATCCTTTGTTGATAAATATAGTGTCAATACGGATTTTGTAACATACAATGGTTACGTTAGTGCGGTGAAAAAGTATTCGAGAGAAACTGGACTAGAAACGAAATACTGTGAGGAAAGTAGGACAAGTAAATTATTAACTGAAATCTGTTCAGTTTCAAGAGGATCCTCACATTACTACGGTTTATTAAATCAGGACACAACAGAACCAGGTTTTTGCAATAAATGGAATGTAAGATTACAGAAGGAAGTTATATGGGTTAAAACTTTTCACAAAATTCGACAGATAAAAGACATAAAGCTAAAATGGTTTCAAATGAGAATTATTAACAGAATATTGGCAACCAATGTTATTTTGCAAAGCATGGGAATTGAAGAGTCAGAAAAATGCTCTTTTTGTGAGAGAGAAAAAGAAAACATTCAGCATATATTTTGGCACTGCCAGCATGTACGAAACTTTTGGCAAGAGTTTCAAAATGTGGTTAACAGAAAATGTGAATTCATGAAACTGTTGCTTGATGAAAACATAATCCTGTTTGGTTGTGATTGTAATTTTAAATCTGATAGAACGTTTGACTTAATCCTGCTACTCGCCAAATTTTATATTTATAAGTGTAAGTATGAAAAGAGTCTACCTTCAGTTCAAATATTTATTGTGTTGTTGAAAGCCAGATATGAAATAGAAAAGTATGCTGCTCATCTCAACATGTCCATGGAAATTTTGTAACACAATGGCGTCCATATTTGTCATTATTGCAGTGAAACGCAAGTTGTGCAATGTAAACAAAGGCTATGGCAATGCC
The DNA here is from genome assembly GCA_018398815.1 of Conus ventricosus. Lineage (NCBI taxonomy): Eukaryota > Metazoa > Mollusca > Gastropoda > Neogastropoda > Conidae > Conus > Conus ventricosus. The sequence goes on along the minus strand of JAFLJL010018747.1, from coordinate 5,140 downwards.
CAACTGTGTGTGTGTGTGTGTGTGTGTGTGTGTGTGTGTGTGTGTGTGTGTGTGTGTGTGTGTGTGTGTTAGGGTTTGTTTTGTTTTGTTTTGTTTTGTTTTTCGTTTTTTCGGTTAGAAAGAAATCTTATATGTCTTATTTTCTTCGCTAGTTACTATCTTCACAGATGTTCATACATGTATGTAATTTGATGCACAAACAACTGTTATAACTTGTTAAGGAATTACTCCAATCATTTTGTGGTACCGAATCGAAGATACCTTTTTTTTCTTAGCTACTTTCTTGTTCATAAATGTGATTTGATGTAAATCAACTGTAGTTAATTGTTAATGCATTAAGTCTAAGCGTTTTGTTGTATTGATTCAAATAGGCATTTGTATTTGTATTCATTATCTGATTTATATTTTCTGAGTTCGGAATAAAAGCTATTTATTTAAAAAAAAAAAAAAAAAAAAGAGAAGTGTGAGTGTGGCATCATCTGTTGATCTGTTCTGTTTGTATGCGAACTGAAACGGGTCTTGGTACTGTGTGGTATCTTTTAAAACAGAACAGAGGACAATTCGTTCAAGACATTTCATTGCAACAGATGTGAGGGCAACTGGTCGGTAATCATTTAAACAGCTTGGGTTGCGTTTCTTGGGAACAGGACATACAGTGGCATTTTTCCATAAAACAGGAATGATACATTCTCTTAGTGACCAGGTAGACAAACGACTGTAAACATAGGAGAGCTGAGAAGCACACACCTTCAACAATTTTCCACAGATATTATCTGGGCCCATTGCCTTTCTCACATTTAAACGTTTGAAAAAAGACTGAACATCATTTTCCTCAATCACAACAGAATCACTTTCATCAACGTCTTTTTTAACATTGCTTTGGAGTTCTTCCTTCACTTCCTTTAATTCTCTACTAAAATCTTTATCATCAAATCTACAGTAAAAATCGTTTAGCTTTTCTGCAAATTGCTTCTGTTCTTTAGCTGTTTTTTTGTTACTAATATCTTGATTTGAATATTTTCCTGAACCTGATAAAACCTTTATTCCTTTCCATGCATCTCGCATATTTCCAGTCTGGAACATGTTTTCTACTTTTCTCTTGTAAGCTCTCTTTGATTCTTCAATATCTGTTTGCAGTTTCTTTTGTACAACCTTACGATCGCTTTTATTGCCTGATTGAAAGCTATTTTTTTCTCATTTAGAGTTACTTTCAGAGATTTTGAAACCCCAAGGTTTGTTGTTGGGAAATATTTTGATAGTTTTAGCAGGTACAATCATGTGTTCACAGAAAGAAATGTAGTTGGAAATAACATCAGTGGCTTCGTTAATGTCAAAACTAGAATTTAAAAACAAATTCCAATCTGTACATTCAAAACAAGCCTGTAATTCATCAATACTTTCTTGTGTCCAACACTGCACTTGTTTTTTAGTGACAGGTTGTGTTTTCACTTTTGGTCTGTAAGCTGGCAAGAGATGAATGGCATTGTGATCAGACTGACCAACAGGGGGGAGCTGAACAGACCTGTATGCAGATGGTATATTACAGTAACATAAATCAAGTACTTTATCCTTTCTTGTAAAACATGACACATATTGTTTAAAAGAAGGCAGGTTTGAGTTGAGGTCACAGTCATTAAAATCTCCGAGGATAAAGCACGGTGCGTCAGGTGAAATGGCCTGCAGAGCGTGAACAGAGTCCGTGATGTCTGCGGCTGCACGTGCAGTATTTGCGGAGGGTGGCACGTAAACAACAGTCATGAAGAGCTGTCCAAACTCGCGTGGCAGGTATTTCGGTCGCAGTGACACTGCTAAAAGTTCAAGATCACGCGTACACACTTGACGACGCACTTTAACGTTCTCACGGTTACACCACTTCTCGCTCACATACATACACACCCCTCCCCCCTTGATTTCTCTGTCACGCACTTGTCTCTGTCCATTCTCAGTGGCACACCAAATCCATCCAAAGCTAAAATGTCATCTGTTATTTCCTCACTCAGCCAGGTTTCTGAAAAACACAGCACATTCGCATTTCTAAATTCGTTTAAATCACGTACGTTTGCTTGCAGTTCATCAAAATTATTGTTCTGTGAAACTGGTCTGATCGATCGGACATTGGCTAGAATGATTGACGGGAGGGGGGTGTAAATACCGTTCTTCTTCAGTCTGTTTCTCACTCCCCTCTCTGTCCTCTCTTCCTCTTGCTCGATTTGCTGTCTTTCGGTTGTCTTTACTTGATCGTTTCTTGAAACTTGCTGATAAAATGTCTGGTGGAAATAAATGAAATGGGTGAGCGCTGCTGTCTGCAAAGTGTCTGAAATTTAAAAGTGTGTCACGGGTATAACACATGCCTGCATTGTTTACATGTCCGCCATGTTGGAAATGCGAAACTGCACTATCACACAAATTCAACAGATAATATATCAGTCATTAAAGCACACAAACTTGCTGGGTTTACACTTTTCATCTTGAACACTTTATAAATCATCGTGCACAGTTCCAAATCCAAACACAATGCACAACAGCCCAAAAAGATCACAAATTCGCAGACAATCAACCACAGCGTCGCTACTCGTGCAGCGCCACGAGGAATGACTATGAACGTCGACAATCCATTTGCAACGAGGACAGAAACTGATTTGTATCCCTGTTGTTTGTGTCAAGAGCTAGAGGTGTCCAGTAAGAAAGGCTTACAATGTCCTTTAAACAAGGAATGTCATATCATAGCTTGCCAAACCCTTGCAAATGACTTAAAAACTTGAAAATGTTCTTTTACCTCTTGGAGTGTCCTGTCGTGGTTAGATATTGGATCCGGCACTTTAAATACATTGCGAAAAAAAGGCAAAGTATCATAATGGTTTCGATTGTATATAGTTGAAAGAGAAGTCAGTAAGAGATTGAAATCAGAAAGTGAAGAAAAACAGTCATTCTTAAGAAGACTCGCGTGAGCTTTACTGCAACCCCTTGACCGTGAATGACCACAAAGCGTCTGCTGTTGAAAAGTACGAGGAGGATGGTGATGAGCCAATTTTTCGTGCGAGGAGTGCTAACTGTGGCAAACAATCTTCTCAAGTGGGCCACAGAATCTATCAACTGCGTGTTTCATGCTTGACTAAACACTGCTTCAAAGTCAAGGACACAGAAGCTGCAGATGATATTCGTTACCACTTATGCTACACAAACCTCAAGAATAACGCCCGAGCGGCCAGCTCCAAGTCATCAGGTGTAGCAACAGCTTGTTCCAGTCAGCAGTCCTATGATCCGTTAACAATGGCCCAGCTGGTAGCATTTTTGTGGCGCAACCGTTCTCGTCATAAGCTCTCTGCATTGAGAGACTCTATGATCAGCATCTCCAGGTTCTTGGGTCTGGCTGGACTGGTGTAAACGTCCACGTCACAAGATTCCAGGAACACCTTCTAAGAAAATTTTAACCTGACTGGTGTGCTGTCCAGGAGGGTAGATAAGTTTATCTCTCCCATAAAGAACACTTGGACCAGCTTTGGCAGAGACTGCACGCCTTCAGGTGACAGAAGATGAGGCCCACAAGATTGTCGACGTGGGTATAATGCTGCACAGATACATTCTTCTGCAACACAAGCCATTCAGTGGGTCTTTCAATTCATACCGTTTAGGTGAACTAGTAACTAAGCCTCTTCTTGCGTTTATTGATGTCCTGCTTGAAGGGTCGAGCTTCCTAGCTGAAGAAGAGAGAGAGAACCAGGCAGCACTAGTGCCAGAATCCAAGTGGATTGCACTATCGCCCTGCTGATATACAGCAGTACTTCAGAACAATCCATCAAGGCTCTCTCTCTCTCTCTCTCTCTCTCTCTCTCTCTCTCTCTCTCAACGAAAGGAAAGAGAGACCCCGTTTCCTCTCCATGTGGGACTGAGTCTTCATGCCACTGATCAAGAGAAAGGGGCTATCAGCACACTCCATGTTCTGGGCATATCAGAATCATATGATCGTGTGGTGGATGTAGGAAGGAGATTAACCTGAGCTGTCTCAAACCCGTGGGCTGTGGATGGGATGGTTGTGCCTACCAGTATAAAGCAGAAAGAATTTGTGACAAGTGCAGTAGACAACCTTGATGAGTCTGGACGTATTGAGTTCCATGGCACTGCAATCACACTGACATGTCATGTCACTGATGACTACATGGGGAAATTACCCTGTACCTCTCATCCTGGATGTTCCTGAAAACACCACTGTTCAGCTCCTGGAGGAGTATGCTTTTGTCTCCTACATAAATGAAAATGCTGGTGGTAGCACCCTTCCATCGAGAGACTATTTAGGCTAGCGTCAGCTGAAAATCCCCGCACAGGGACATCTGAGAAAGCATAGCTCAAGCATCTATACACAGTTGTGTTTGATGAGAAAGAAGAGCTACCATTAATACCCGTGACTGATTTTTCTCGTGACCAATCGTAGAGGATGTCATATCAAGGCCTACACGTCGGATTTTCTCTGTCTTTTATAAGGAAGCATCATCAATGTCCAGAGCATCAAATTCTTGAAGGAGGGTAGTGGATCCAAAGGACTCAATGGTCAGCTACAGGAGAAAGAAGTGATTGAGCTTTCAAAAGCCAAAGTGCTGAAGGTGACTGAGGAATTTGAAAATGCCAGTCTCTCTGCTTCAAACAAAGAAATCAATGTAGAGCGCCCAGTGTCTTCAATTGCTGAACAGAAAAAAAATCCTAAAAGAGATAAACACTCTGTTCTATTTTGTTAAAGACAGAACAGTTGTCAACTCATTCAAGGTGACAGGTCCAGAGCTGGTCACACTGAACACAGGGGTGAAGTCATCAACCCAGTTACAGTTAACTGCTCGAGGAAAGCTCCCAACATCAGCAAGGCTTTGTTTACAGAGTTTGTGAGGGACAGGATTGACACTTGCTCCAAACTGTTTTGTGGTGTTATCCACAGGTCCAATTTGTACACTTTTGATAACCGACCACCAGTGGACCTGAAGAAGATTATTGACAACTTGGGATCAGTGATAGCATCACCAAGTCGTTTCTGTCCCTGCTAGGACGAGCCAATGGTGATGTAGATGATTTTTCAGACATGAAAACCAACGTGAGCCTACTCTGCGTGATTGGGGAAACTGATGTCAGGCACAAAATCAACTCGTCGTAGCTG